>SEYY01019925.1:57500-100000 GCA_009176605.1 Armadillidium nasatum
ATATATATATATATATATATATATATATATATATATATATATATATATATATATATATTAATAGCGGTTATTTGGAGTAGAAGGGACCATGGTGAAAAAAAAATTTTAAATATCTTGACTTTAATATTTTTAACATCCAATTATGTTGGATAGAGAATACTAAGCTTTATAAAAAGATTTTTGTTTTTTTTTTTCACTAAAATTCACAATAAATAGAGCAGCAATAATTCTTGGTATGGTAAATGTCATCACTATTAGGGATTATGTGCACCAAATATAAGTTTCAAAAACAAAATATTTAATTAATAATTAATACATTTTCAATTAGCAAGTAGTAAAATGAGCAGTTTCAAAAATAATTACATCTTTTTTAACATATAGCCATGTGCAGGATATATATATATATATATATATATATATATATATATATATATATATATATATATATATATATATATATATATATATATATATATATATATATATATATATATATATATATATATATATATATATATATATATATATATATATATATATATATATATATATATATATATATATATATATATATATATATATATATATATATATATATATATATATATATATATAGTTTGTCAAAAAAAATCTAATATAAAAAGTAAATACAGTGGAACTCCAATATTCGTCATTAATCCGTTCCTGAGGGGATAACGAATATCGAAAAAGACGAATATCGAATAATTTTTCCCATAGGAATTAACTAAAATGGATTAATTCGTTCCCAGCCTCGATTTTGCCTATCTATTCTTTAAAAAAAAAAAAATTTCAATCTAGAATTCTCCGAAATCATTTCAAAACTGTCAATTTAACTACAGTACATATTAAACAGCGTACTGCCATAAATAATACTGTAATCGCACTGTGTATAAACGCTAAACACAAATAAAATTTTACCTATTATCTTTCTAAATATTGATTTTTCATACTTACAAATATCGAAAAGACGAATACTCGAATATTGAAGTTCCAAGTAAATATATGTTAAAACCAATATACTTGTCCTATTGGTTAAAATATTCAAAAATCATTTTACAAGTTCTACAGCCTATTGTCTGAATATCCTACAACATACCAATGACATACACTGAAAAACTATCACTGCATACAACCTTGGTACATTTTTCTGAGATTTTGAAGAAAGCACATAAAGGAGCAATGAGTGGCAGGAATGGCTGTAGTAATTGTGGGAGGATACCCATCAAAAGTTTTAAAAGCTAGTTCAGAGGGTTATTTTTAAAGGCGGTTCAAAAATTTGACTAACCTATATCACTTCTATAATAACACAATAGATATTTCTGAATATTGGTATAGTACCTGTGCTCTTTTTAATAACTTTTTAAAGCTTTTTACGAAGTTTGAAATATTTCTCATTACTTTAATTTCATAGTCACATTAGTCATTTTTCACAAAACACTGTGAAACCAGTTAATAACAATAACAATATCATTATGTGTTTACCTCCTAGAACATCACATGCTCGGCAGCAACCTGATCGTGGCGTTTTTAATCGAAATGAAAAATATTTATAAAAGTGTATTTAAAGATTGGTCAAGGGATTCACATTTACAATTGAGGGTACAAGTCAGCATTCTCAAAGCTCTTTAAAAAAATTGTGGAATAAACTACCTCCAGAATATGCAATAACTGGTTCAGAAGAAAAAATCTTTATTCTGTTCAATAAAGCAGGTGTAAAGGAAAAATGTATTGTGTAAACCTCAATGGAAGATCTTTTACAATCAGAAAATGAAGTAGACCCACATAAACCAAGAAAACTGCTATGAAAATCAATTATGTTAGTAATTTCTAAAAAAAAAACTAAACTGAGAAGTCTGTTCCAAATGGGAAGCAAGAAGTTCAAGAACTAAAAACTCAAAAAGTATGAGTAGAAAATCACTGTACAAGGAAAAATTATTAGACATAGTACAAGAATAGAGTGAAAGCTAGGAAAGTTTAAGAAAAAAAACAAAGAGTGGATGGAGTTTAGCAAGAATATAACTTTTGTAGTAGAAATATATTAAGGGGAAAATTTCCATGTTTAGTAGAAAAAGTAAACAAAAATATGTACAATAAAATGCATGTAGGAGTCTGGAGGCTACAGAAGTGGCCTACAAATGAGAATAATCATAATTATTCAGTAAACTGTAGATGATATCATTCAAATCATCAGTTCTCCCACTATCATTAATGAACAGGGTTGATATAAAACACCCTTAACTAACTTTGGGGAATACCACACACCTATTCTTAGTTTTAAGTAAATTTAAGAAAAATGATTTTGGCTAAGGTGCATTTAAAAAAAAAAAAAAAAAAAAAAAGGTTAAGGATTTGATATAAAAACATTACAAACAAAAAAAATGTAAAAAATAAATATTGACTATATATATATATATATATATATATATATATATATATATATATATATATATATATATATATATATATATATATATATATATATATGAACTTAATATCAAGGCTGTGGAGCTAGTAAACACTTCCACTCCAGCTCCATCATTTAATAATTACAAATTTCCAGTTCTCCAGCTATAAAATCATTATTTCTAGGTTTTGATTTTTAAGAACAATAAAAAAAATTTAAAAAAAAGCTTTAATAACTCACTATGATTTTTTTTTTTTAACTAACAACTATTAATATACTCATTTTATACATATTTTTGTTCCAGCTCAGTCTTTACTCAAAAACTAAGCAGCTCTCCAGTTCCATTCAAAACTCTAGAGATCTACAGCTCCTGTTCTGGATTTACAGCCCTGCTTAACTGTCAGCATATTAGTCTTCCAGGTAATTAAAATTAGCACAAATATTTTAAGAAAAAATTATATTATATGCCAAATTATATTCAATGCTAACAGTTGATTTTTTCAGCAGAGATATAGTGGCTGCATCGTAAAACAATAATGGTCCATTACTTATCAATCAACTGGAAAAATGGCCAATATGTTATTATCAACCAATTAATCTGTGCATCCCTTGTGTATGTATATATATGTATATGTATATATATATATATATATATATATATATATATATATATATATATATATATATATATATATATATATATATATATATATATATATATATATATATATATATATATATATATATATATGTAGGATATTTAATTTTCATTGGAGAATATATAATATTTTCAAAATTTAGCTTTCAGTTATAAAATGTATTGTAGTTAATGGTTATTCGTAAATATTAAGTTTTCATTTTTTTTTAAAAAAAGGAAACATGTTACTCTTTTACATTCTTTCAATAAAATAAAAGTTTTAGTATCTTTACTGTCTTATTACTTTTTTTCCTATTTCATTCGCAATAGTACTTTATAATATTAAAAAAAATGATAATTATTGTTTTATAAAATGTAACTAAATAGAAAGGAAGTGTTTGAACTAAGGTATGTACAGTATTTCAGTAAACTTCAGTATAAGGAATTGTGTCTAATATAAAAACTGAATTATATTACATGTTGTTATATTCACAGTAGTGAGAGAATCAGCATCAGAACTGGAGGTTTGGCTGGAATCAAAATCAGAATTGGAAATTTTTTTTGGTATTGTCCCATCACTAATATATATATATATATATATATATATATATATATATATATATATATATATATATATATATATATATATATATATATATATATATATATATATATATATATATATATATATATATATATATATATATCACTAAAACTAACATATTTAATGCATATACTTTCAGATACAGATTTGAGTTCTGAGCCAAGTCTTTTTGGAACTTTAAAAAGTTATTATTGTTGTTTTCTCCACTCAAGAAACTGATGATTAATAAAACCTTTAATCTTCTTTTGTTATTCCATTCTGTATATTTAAGTTTAACTTGAAGGTCAAGAAAAATTTTTGATTTTAAGTGTATAACTGTTACCCCTGATTATGAAAGCTAAAGTATAAAAATTTTTTTTTTGTAAAACTTGGATAAATTGTACACAATATTTCCATTTAACACATTTAAAGAATACAGAGAATAAGTGATTGTCAAGACTCATTCACGTAGCATATATTTAAATATATGTAAGTGATAATACAGTATCATTTTCAGTCAATTGCCACTGAAAATCTGAGGCTCAAGAATTGGATAACGTTTTGCCATCTGTGATATTTACCTATAAAATTCTACTATAATAATGCTATAATAAATGCTACTTAAGTATTGAAAAAGTAATAATTTTAAATTTTAATTTTTTTGAATCCTATATTATTATTGGCACTATTATATCTAAATAAAAAAAATAAAATACTTCTAAGACATAATAAGTAATTTTTTGTGTGGATGTTTTTTATTTTTTCAACTGAATCTTATTATTTATATGGGTTTGTTTAATTCTCAAGTCCAATCTTCAAATATATATATATATATATATATATATATATATATATATATATATATATATATATATATATATATATATATATATATATATATATATATATATATATATATATATATATATATATATATATATGAAAATTTCTTATTATCAATTATTTAAAAAATGAAGTTTTTTTACCTTCTTTTTCTGGATACATTGGAGGAAGATGTTCATGAATATGTAGAGGACGAGATAAGATCTTCTCTTGCTCCAGGTTTTAGAAAATTTAAATTGGAGGTCTGTGGAACGGGAAGTTGAGGAACTTTGTGAGGGAAATGCAAAGGTTCCACAAATGAGATGTATTCTTCCAATTCTTTAACTGATATTCCCATTTCACGAAAAGCCAATCCAAGGTCATCCAAGTTTGCATCTGTTCTTCCATCTAATTGTTAAATAAAATTAAAAAAATACTACTTTTGACATATACACATTTTTTTATATACCATATATAATATTTCAAATTTAAAACTAGCTAAAAAATATTAGTATGATATTAATTAATCTTAATTTGAACTAATTACAGCATTACTAAAAAGAAAGAAAAAAAAAATATTTATTCCTAAATTAAAAATATATAATTTTCTAGTACTATTAAAAAGTTCAATATTTTTTTTTTAACTATTATAAATATTCACAAATTTTAGAACAATAAATTTCTGTTTTTAATTCATAATTACAAATAAAAAATATTTATCATGTTCAAGATAGTATTTTTTTTTTTTTCCTAAAGTTCACATCTCATGGGCATTGCCCTATTCTAGGAGAGGATTCTATGTAATATATACCTAGGACCCCAAATGGGATCAAACCAACACCCCCAAGCACGTGAGTCAATCATAGTATACTAATGAAATGCATAAATAACTGACAGTTATTAATAGTCACACTTCGATATCAGTTTTTATTGATTTTTTTTTTTTTTTTTTTTTTTTTTTTTTTTTTTTTTTTTTTTTTTTTTTTTTTTTTTTTTTTTTTTTTTTTTTTTTTTTTTTTTTTTTTTTTTTTTTCAAATAAAATAAAAATATAGCAAAGTATATGGAACAAAAATACTAAAAAGTACAAAGTTATTGTTTGGTTCATGGTAGGAAGGAAATCAATAATTTTTAAACAATGAAAGTTATGAAAACAAATGTAAATGAATCAAAAAAATCCTAAAAAAGCCCTATAAAAACTTAATAATATAATTTTATATATATATATATATATATATATATATATATATATATATATATATATATATATATATATATATATATATATATATATATAAGGTAATACTCAGGTTCAACTGAGCATTTTTTCCTCAATATATTGAAACTATGAAAAAAAATTATCTGAAATCAAATTTTTTTTTTTTTTTGGTAAATTTGGGTGTGGAAAATGATTTTATACACTAAAAGCACAAAAAATATTAAAAATGTAATGAACAAGGAGTAATAAGTAAGGATTCACCGATTAATCAGCAGATAATCGGTAATCGGCTATTCGCATGATTAATCGGCCGATTGCTTAAATCCTTTACCAGAACAAACCAACCTTTACAAGAATATTTTATAACTTCCAAGTTAATCATCAGATAGCTTTGACACAGTAACAAATAACAATACCAATATAATTCCCAAATTGTTTGTCATTTTGTGCCTGGCTGCTATTATGACTTTTGCCTTTTTTTTTTTTTTATTGACTTTATTAAGAAATCATTCATAAAATATGAAACATTAGCATATTACAATTGACTCATTATTAATACAAATACATACATTGAATTAATATTGAATTATTTACTGAAAGTCGCATTGTGCGTATGAAACATGATAGTGACTGTACCCCACACTTCCTCATACCACCAACCATATTTGTGGCAGAAACTTGTAATACAAGAAAAATTTTGTTGGAGATCTTATACTCATTCAGAACAATGTGTAGTTGTTCACTTTTAATTCAGCTGTATGTGATCCAGGGAACGGAACAACTCTAAGCACAGCTCTACATTGTTCAAACTAATCTGAAAGCCAATGGCCTGTCACACTCAGAAATGGAGCATTATTTGTTGAAGCTGTCCAAATGTCTGTGGTCAAAGAAAGACTGCTAATTTCATCGAGCGATATCTGAATTTTTGCTTTTACTTTCATAAATATATCCTGGATTATTTTGTCTGTGAAATAATTTTCTTGATGGAATTCTGTAATTAGGACAGAGTTTTGCAATAAGCCTTTGGAATCCAATGTCAGATGTTAAAGAATATGGCTGAATATCAATAGCTATCATGTCTCCTATCAAATAATGCGTCTCTTGGGACTTGTGATTGTTAATATTCCAAATTTTACTCTTTACTAAAACTGATTGTATAGTTGGTTGAACTGGAGGTTCATAGTTGCTGCACCTTGCTTCTGAAGTATTTGGCTGTGACCAATCATATTGCCTTTTCAGCTTATCCGTTTCAGCTTTTGCTTCATCTGATTGAATTTCTTAATGTGGTTCAACATATTTGTCATTGTAGAACTCTTTTCAGATTTGCCACCTCTTGAAATGGTCTTTACATAATTTACAAATACATTTACTGTTATACTTAGGATGAACATCAAAATACTTCCAACAACAACTGGTTGACATACTGCTTTCGTTACAAAGTAATTAATTTTTAATTATTTATATCTCTATAATCAAGATTCTAGAATCTAGAGTTATCTATTATTATTAACTATTAAAAGATCTTGTGAGGTCATATTGAAGAAAAATAATTTTTATTAATTTTAAATTTTTTAAAATTTTTTCTCATAAATTCATTTCTTTTTCACGATTAACCATAAAAAAAATAAATCAGATCATTTCGTTTTCGTAGTTAGGCTGAGTAGAAAAAAAAATTCGGGCCTCTTCACTAAAGTATTACCAAAATTTGTAAATAAAAAAAAGAAAGATTTCATCACTTTTATTTATTTCATAAAATTTTTATTATAGGCCGAAGTTTTATATATTTTTAAAAAAAAACTGATTTTTTTTTTTAAAAACCTTTTTATTAGCTCCGAAAGCTATAAAATTTCATACAATTCCATTCTCTCTAATGCTGATACAACAACCTAGTACAGCAAGCCAATATGCTATTAAAGTCATATGATATATTATTAAATGATTATCATTACTCCTTGCTAAAAAATTTTTTTATGTTTAGTGTACAAAATTGTTTTCTGCAACTCAACCAAAAAAAATTTGATTTCAGACCATTTCATCTTGTATTTTCAATATATTAAGAAAAAAATGCACCTGTAAAGTCTTAAATTACTCTGACATTAACTGCATATTTACTGTAGTATGATTTATAAGGTGGACCAATAATACGGATAATTACCTTAGGATATACTGTATACCTCTTTACATTAAACTAACTACTCAAATGTGGTTCACATTTAAATTAAAAAGTAATAATTGGTATCATAATTTTGAAAAAAAACGAAAAATCAATCCTCAGCATAAAAACAATAATTCGACATTTTGTTTGACTAATTATACTTACAATGTTCTGTGTAACGGTGAGTTGTTACAGCAATATCTCTTAAATATCTATGCAAAAGATCAACAAGAACATCTACTGAAGACGAAAATATTCCATGAAATCCAATATTTTGACATATTTGACCTACAACAATTTTTAAAACGTCTTCGTGAAATTTTGATGCCATTTTTTCAAACGATAAAATAAATTTACTAATGGTCAAAATAATTGTAACATCTGTAGGGCCTACAATTGGACTACAAAACTGTTAACTGATCACATCCTCATTACAACTTGTGGTAAGATCAGACAAAATGTTTGTTTACTTGCTAAATTACTCCACCTTTTAAAAAGAAATAGGCCTGGCATGAAGTGATCATTAAATGAGAATGAACTATATAAATGTTACAAATAATCTGCTTATGCAAGTAAACATATTAAGCAAACAAAAACGTTCTCATAAGCATAACAATACATTTGTTACGAAAATATACAATATATTGCTATTCAAGTAATCATAAAAAAATCCTACTCTCCTACTGTTCGAGAATCTGAATTGAAATGAGAATAGGAATTGGGATGCTCAAAGAGTATCGATATTCAAAATATATCGATAGATATTTTCCTCAATTATATCGAAAACTTTTCGATAATTTTTCAATTATAAATTGATAAACTGAATCATCGATTTTATAATCCATTTTTAGGAAATTTTTTCTGCCTCTTTAATTTTCAATATTTAAGCAAAATATGTACAATTTTCATACATACACCCCTAAACCACAATTGTACCTAAGCGTATATGTTATTTTCTACATTGTCATGTTCAAGAGAGGTGAGGGCTAATTAAGAAGGAACAACTCATGAAATAATATTATTATTCATTTATTTTTTTTTCAAATTATTAAAGCAAAGTCCCCTATGTTAATAACATTAAATAAGATTATATCAGTGGCGAACTTCATTAGTGACTCTGAGCCTACCCAATTATTTTTCTAAATAGTTTATTTCTCCATATTATAATGAACTGATATGTAATACAAATAAAGTATTTACAATTAAATAGAAGTAAAAAGAAGCATTTAATTTTTTCATATTTCATAAGGTATCTTTTCTAAAAGGGAAGGATCCATTGTTGAAATAATTTTTATTTTCATCCGATTCTCCTGAAAATTTCAGTATAGATAGCTTTTTTCCCGACGAAAAAACTCCATTCCTAACGTTTTTACGAGAGATTTAAAGTTTAGGGGTAATTTTTGAAATTTAAGGTATGTTTAAATCTACGGTGAAGCCCCATAAAAAATTTTTTTGATCTCAAACTTGGTGTGTATATTCAAAAATCTATTGGCTACAAAAACTTCTTACTGAGTTTTGATGTGTGCATAACAGAAAACAGGTTATATGCCCTTACTTGACCAGGTGTCGAAATTTTTTTTTTCCAATTTTGAAAAAACTTCGGACAAAAAAATTAAAAAAAAAAAAATATGGATTGGACGTCTTTGAAAATTGGATATTGTTTAAAGGAGGGATAGATCTAAAACTTTTATTTAAAACACTTTTAAAATCTATTTGTCTGATTCGAGATACAGCTTATCAAAAATGGCCGAATTTTCGACGAAATTTCAAATTTTCCAAATTTTGAGAGGCTGTATCTCAAATCAAACAATTAGTTTTTAAAAGTGTCCTAAATAAAAGTTTTAGATCCATCCCTCCTCTAAACAATTTCCAATTTTAAAAAAAATTAGAAACATCAATTTTTTTTAATAAATTTTTTTCTCCGGAAGGGTATGTTTTTTTCAATTTTTTTTTCAAAAAAAAATTTGAACTTCTATAATCAATTACTATCAGTACTTTTCCCAAATGTTTTGTTTCTAATTTGTAGAAATTGGGGCTAAGAATGTACAGGGGAGTTTTTGGATCATTCTGACCACTATTTTACCACTTCTATTTAATCTCTTTTTGAATTTTGACCCCCTATAACTGCTAAACCGTTAGAAACTCATAAAAACGTCAGAAATCGACTGTTTTCAGCGGGGAAAAATGCATATACATTGTAAATTTCAGCTCAATAGCTCAAATAATAAAAAAAAAGTCTAAACATTGGATCTTTCCCGTAAGTACAAATAACTCATTGATGATGAAGCAAGAAACACTTCTCATCCTGACGCTCTCTCTCTCTCTCCCTGACTATGGACCTGCCGTGAGTGATAGTGATATGTGTAAGAGAGAGAAAAAATTTTAAAATGCTGCGATGAGAGGTGTTTCTTGCCTCATCTTCAATAGCGACATTTTAGAAATATATATATATATATATATATATATATATATATATATATATATATATATATATATATATATATATATATATATATATATATATATATATATATATATATATATATATATATATATAAAATAAATAAAAAATTATATAAACTTTTGAGTTTCTTTCTTAAACCCCTTTACTACTTTACTATCTAGACTGAAACGTTTTAATCCCCTTTTTAGAAATTGATTTTATGTAAAAATTAACTAGTATATTTATCAATGTATCTGACCAAAGTGGACGAAATAGACTCCATATACAAGAGAATATATGCTAAGTAGCTTAAATTTTCACGTTTTCCATTTTATTTTTATGATAGAAAATAAAATAAACGATAAGAATCCCCAGTGCGAATTTATATTTATTTTTATTTTTGCTTTTAAATAAGAAAATTTAGTTATATTTGAGATTAAATTTATTGTACAAAAGAAAGCTTAAATAAAGTATTTACAATTAAATAGAAGCATTTAATTATTAAAACATTCTTTATTAAAGCTTTCCCAGGTCAATTTTGAGGACATGATGGTAGTTCAGGAGATAGAGGACACTTCTCTTCCTGACACTTCTCTGCGCAACTGCAGAAATTTCAACTGCCAGGTATCACCCGACAGCTCGTCTGTGATACTTCTACTGGTACACCTAGTCTTCTTGTTCCTTCATACTTCAGGAAACAAGTCTACCATTCTCTGCATGACCTGTCCCATCCTGGAATAGCTGCGACACAGAAGCTCATAGCTTCCAGGTTTGTGTGGCCGCAAATGCATAGAGACATCAAGATTTGGGGACTCGCTTGTCTCTCTTGCCAAAGGAACAAGTTCCACAGACACACCAAGGCACCTCTTGATAACTTTCTTCCTCCAGATGAGAGGTTCCAACATATTCACATTGACCACGTTGATCGTTTGACTCTTTTCGATGGGTTTTCTTACTTTCTTACATGTATAAATCGCTTTACATGTTTGCCTGAGGCCACACCTCTCCCAGATATCAAGGCCGAGACTGTTGCCAAAGCTTTTTTGGCCACTTGGGTGTCTCGTTTCGTGGTGCCAGAGACAATCACGAATGAGCAAGGAACGTGAGCTTGAATCCTTTTTTGTGGCGTGATTTTGTCTCTTTTAGGCACCTCACACATTCGCACATTTGCCTATCACCCTTCAGCTAACGGCATGATGGAGTGCTTTCACCGTCAGTTGAAAGCTTCTCTCTCCGCCCATCCTTCTGAATATCAGTGGACGGAAGCTCTTCCTTTTGTCCTTCTTGGCTTTCGCTCTACTTTGAAGGAAGAATTGCAGTGCTCAGCCACTTAACTCGTCTATAGTTCTTCTATTTGCCTACTAGGTGAATTTTTCGATTCTTTTCGAGCTTCTCCTGCTGACCCTTTGGCATATCTTTCTCGCCTTCGCCAATATTCCACCTCCTGGAAACCTTCACCAACACGAGCACAAAACATAAACTCTTATTCCGAATGAGCTTGCACTGCTGCAAGCTCAATACAAGTGGCCCTTTCAATTTGTCAAACTGTCGTGAGAAGACTTCTGCCATTCAAAGTCTTAGGAGGACTGAAGTCGTCTCTATCAATAGACTTAAACCTCCATTTTTCGAATCCGATCCGGACCATTCTGTTGACTTCCCAGACTCTCCAGTACCTACACCTTTCATTCCTGCTACACGACAAGTGCCAGCTTTTCATACTCCTTATCTCCTCCTACCTCTTCTCCTTCTACTTCACCTCCTCCGTCACCTCCTCCTCCTCAATCTCAGATTCCACAACGCCGCTTTGTCCAACTCCAACTCCAGTTGCTTCTTTTTCTGGCGGTATTCTCCAACGTCCTTCCAGTGTCTGATGGACACGACCTGGCAAAACAATCCATCTCCCTCTTCGGTTTCAGTGGCAAGCTGTTCTGCAAGATTTCGGAGAGGAATCCTGTAGCCGTCCTATCTGAGTACGCTCTTTTAAAAGTTGTTATTTGACTGGCGGAGAGGAGGTAGGCGGAAGATTCTTACCCAACCAAAAAAAAAAAAAAAAAGAAATCTCAGGTTACAGCCTAATTATGCCGCTTATAGAAAACAACTCTGTATAGCTTTCATCGGAATTTATCAACTTCAACTTTCAATTATTGTGTTACAACTTCACCGATTTCATTGTGAAAGTGCTCTCATTATTTATCGCCTATATCCAGCTGATCAATTAATATTCAATTTCATTTGGCAAACATTGAATGGCTCTTACCAGTTACATCTGTTCACAATATAACAAAAAAATTCAAGCCAACTGTACATCCCCCAGCCAATTCTCTGTCTTTGGCACTGTGTATAGTATTCCTTCCTTCTTCAATAATTCAACAACTGTAATATTGTTGGTGGTGTTTCAAAACCCAGCCTTCAGATTAGTTCAGCCAGGACACACATACACATTCCCTCAAACACACTCCAACATATTATATATTTATTTATTTCACCTTTGGTGGGCAAAGGCCAGAGGAATACCAAAATTTTCACCAGAGTTAGGGAGAAAATCCGAAACCTGGTCAAATTAAAGTCTGACATGTCCCGTTTCATGGTGTTTGAAGGTGTGAAAGCCATCATAGGAAGTTGGGAAAATAGATGAAAGGAGTGAGTTCCAGACTTGGTTTTTCAATGACTGGTCTTCCGCATCTATTTGTAAATGGCACAAATCTTTCAGCACTCTCTCATCATGATGCTTACCCCGAAGCAATAAATCGTGCGTACCAGAAAATGTTACACATGAAATTATTGAAGATAATACCTTTAATTTTTTCCAATGGTTTTCTTAAAAACTGGTTAATTCGGATGTCTACCGGCACTATCTTTTATGAACAATCTTGCAGCTTCAACAACAGTTTTATGCCATTCGATGTTTGTATGGCCCTTGCAAACCTCATGAACATTTTTATATTTAGTGAAAGGTCTTATTATTAAAGAGCTCAGGATCCCTCAGACCGAACATTTGTTTGGTGGAAATAAAATTCAAAACTTGCAAAATGCTCCCTTTAGGCTCCTGGAGTATGTCAACCAAGGAGAATATGTCTCCAAGCATTTGGTGATTGAATTCCCTCTTTTAACTTCCAAAATATTATAGGTCTTCGGTGGAATCCAACAATCTTTCAGTGACTTTCTTTTTCTCAGTCGAAATCATAGATGACTGTCCAACGTATCTATCAATGTCATTTTCGTGACCGCCATCCACAAAGGCCAGTTCCGAAATCTGTCTCCATATCTTCACTCATCAAGGAGCTGGGTCTGAGTCCTTCATCATGTGATATATGCGTCAGTATTATTAAAATTCAAGATAATAGAAGAAAGCTAAGTCAAATCCAGATAAATCAATTAAGTAATGTATTTATTTCATTATTTCAAGCAAGTCAATTAGGGTCAGGTTTACAAGGAAAACGCTTTATAAACCCTCACTAAGAGTAATAGCATATATATATATATATATATATATATATATATATATATATATATATATATATATATATATATATATATATATATATATATATATATATATATATATATATATATATATATATATATATATATATTATATATATTGCAGAAGTGTCTCAGCGTTTAACAATTAATATCAGCCAGAAAAAAAACCTTATGAAGTTACTTAACAGGTTGGAACTGTCACCAGATTCTATTTTAAGGGCTACAAATAAATTAAAATTGTATGCCTAGCGCACTGGTGTCTTGGATGTAGGTTAGAAGTTAAAATCTATATTGTTTTAGAACTAGTATTTAAGCTGATTATCGATATTTTTTAACTGATAATATCGAGGGCAGTTCGATATTTTAAAAATATTCGATTATCAAAGTATCGATAGTTTTTAATATCGAACAATCCTATTATTGAACCGTCTGTAACTGAGCAAATGAAAGCGAACCATATACCCTCTCCCCCCTCCCCTTCATAAACATCGTATATAATTATGCTATTGATTCCGAGCATTGACTCTAGCTACCTACCTAGACAGCGCGCTCAATTCAAAAAACAACGAGACAAATTGAACTTTCATTGCCATAGATTTTAACTACTAGTAAAAGTCATTAACTAGTGATTAAAATCTTTGATTCCGAGGAAGGTATATAGCCATATTTTTATAAACTACCTTTCAGAGATGCTAAAGCTGTTTTCTATTTGTCAATAATTAATCTCCAAAAAATTAGATACGCGCCATTTAAGTAAGGGCTTTTTTTTATAGCATCTTAATGATTTGCACAATAGAGTACAGTTTTATAAAAATTTCCTATATCATCACAGGCTGTATCATTATGTTTTCGTGTAACTGTTGATTCATATTCATCATGACTGTTGTGTTTTCAAAACATTCAACTGTTACATGCAGGATCATTTTATATTCTGTTGTTAAAGAATTGTAAGCGGCCAAAACTAAGTATAATAAAGCCTATTATCAATTTTTTTTAAAATTAATATTCTTATAAAAGTATTTTCTAATATCTTATACACGGTGCTTGAAGGCGTGAAAGTCAAAGGAAGTTGTCATGGAAATACAGATAAAGGGATTGACTTAACCAGCAGAGTAAATATAAGATTGAGCATAGTGGTTAAATTTCTGGGGTCAGAAAGTCAGACAGATAAAGAATTATGAAACTATTAGAAAGGCTTGTCCCAAGAGTACTCGGTTGAGGAGAGTTATGCGACAGAGTTCAGACACTAGTACGTGTCCGCTGTAATAGCGATAGTATATAAAAAATGACAAAACAATTCAACGGGCAGAAAAAGACTGGAAAAAGTTAGCGAGAGCGAAATAGTTGATAAAACAAAAAGTCCTAGACTCCTCCTTTTAAAGGAAAGCTATATAAGGGTAACAACCCGAGATGAGTGATGCATGCTCCATACAAGGGCAAACAACACCACTATAAAGAGCAAACAAATGTGGTAGAGTGAAGATATTACGAAGGTTCCTCAGAACAACCAACCTCTTAGAAGCTTGTTTAGAAGGAGAGTTAAGTAATGTGATCCTTCCATTAAAGATCACGAGAAAAAGAAATACCGAAAATATTAAGGGCTGACGAAAGTTTGAGTTGTATGCTTTCGAAGAAGTCATATAGATGTGTGGAAGATTGTGTCGAGTAGAGTGATGGAGAAACAGTATCACGGGCAGACGGAAAACATCCGCTGGTTGGCCAGGCCTATCACGGATGCCGATTTAGATTCCACCTGCAGCAAATATTCTGCTGATGTACTACCATAAGTGGGAGAGGCTAACCGCAAGAGAAAACTGCCCAAATTTCTTTACTCCGACCATGCTCGAACTCAGGACCTCTCGCTTGCTAGGAGATTGCTTGATCGCCTAAGCTACGGAGCCACTTAAAAAAATATTTTGAGCCATTCGAAAAAACTTTTTTTTTTTTCTGTCCCAATTTGAGATACGAGAAAGATCAGAGGTTAGTTGCTCCAAGGCAGTCCTTCTTGAAAAGTTCAAATTGAAAGGAGTTATGAAATTTGAAGTAATCAGTATAGGAGTGGACAGGTGATGAAGCATTAGAGAGGTCATTTAATGGAAAGCAGAAAAACACTATAAACAGATTTAAAGGATGAAAGGGGTCCATTTACAACAGGTGGTATAGAACGACCGGAAAGGAAATCAGAGAGAATGATCATATAGATCTCGAGAGAAGGAAGTTTACGACAATAAAAGATTCACATAAATGCCGAAGACTGGAGGACCAAGAGTCTGAGAGAAGGGAAATTAAGATCACAAGTAAAGTGCTCATTACTCTCCAAAGCCATACTGGCGATCAGAGATAAGATTAGAAGAATTGAGATGTTTCCAAATCTTCCTATTAAAGGATAGATTCAAAAACTTTAGAAAGAACGGAGATTAAGTTGAGTTGGAGGGTCGATAAGTGTCCATCTTTTTCTTCACAGGTTGAATGAGTTCCCGTTTCCAGAAAGAAAAGAAAGTTGAAGTAGAAAGACAAAGACTAGATAGTTTACCAAGGCAGGATGCAAGCTCGGAAGCACAAGTCTTGAGAACCAAAGAAGGGATACCATCATGACTATATAAGACTTTTTTGGTGTTTAGCTCAAACAGAGCAGAAATGACTTCTTGAAAAGAAATTACAATTTTAGGCATAAATAAATTGGAGGTGGTTGAAGGAGTAGGAACAACTCCGAAATCGTCAAAGATTTAATTAAAGGCAACATGCAGTTTGAGCGAAGAGTTCAGCTTTAGAGGAAGGCAAAACGGCAGCAGTTGTACCGTCAGAAGATACTAAAGAAAGGAAAGAGGAAGAAATAAAGTTAGAGTTGACATTTTTTGCAAAATTCCAGAATGGTCGTGAGGAAGAAGAATCAGAAAAATTATTGAATTTTAAGTGGAGAAAAGAATGTTTGGTGTTGCGGATAATTGATTTTGCACGATTCCGGGATAAAATACAAGTTGCACGAGTTTCTAGAGTTTGAAGGAGAAGGTAGTCCTTAAAGGCAGTATCCCCGATTCGGATAACACAAGAACAAGCAGAGTTAAACCAAGGTTTGTTATGTTTAGTAGAAGGGATAGAATATGGAATGTACGCCTACATGCCAGAGATAATCACTTCGGTTATGCCCTCTGCACATTACAAAGGACCCCTCCCACAGGAACTTATAATATCCCATAGGAAATTATAAAAGTACAACCGAAACCCAGCAAAAAATTTTCAGTGGTTCCTATGAAATTTCCTATAGGCGCCTATAGAACCAATGAACCTTTTTCTTATCGTATTATAAGATCAGTTTTTTTTCATTGGACCCATAGGAGAAATTCCCTACAAAGCTTATAGGAACCAATGTATTTTCATACTAAAAAAAAACAAAAAAAAACATTGTATCCTATAGAAAACTTCTATGAGTTTTAAAATTTGTCAAATTATAAACTATAAACTTTAGCCGTCATTTCCACTGTTTGTGTAACTATTAATTCAAAGTAATATATTTACAACCTAACTGTAACCTATGTATCATATTTGAATACGAAACTTAGAGTATATTACTAAACTGATATTTCTCGGATATGAAGTCTCTCACTCTTCATCTGTTGAGCTTGAAACGAATACACTGACGAAGATTCAAAACACCTACCTTGGAATCACTTTCCATTTTCCAGCGCTCTATCCCTGAGCTACGTCGAAGATTTTATTTCACTTTGATAAAAATTTTTGGGTCGAGTTTTAAATTTACTTTTATTTATTAAATTTTTGTTTTAATTATTATTTATTTTTTATATTATATATATATATATATATATATATATATATATATATATATATATATATATATATATATATATATATATATATATATATATATATATATATATATATATATATATATATATATATATATATATATATATATATATATATATATATATATATATCTATATATATATATATATATATATATATATATATATATATATATATATATATATATATATATATATATATATATATATATATATATATATATATATATATATATATATATATATATATATACCCTCCACAGATATATGAAAATATTTTTACATTTCCAGCGTAATATACGAAATATTTATGTACATCAGTTTACTATGCAATTCCCAACTGGTTTATATGGGTATTATTCCTATAGGGCTTTATTGGAAACAATGGGGAATGGAATTTCTCATATTGAAACATTAATTAAACAATTATTACAAAATTTAAGTAAAAATTAATATAATTATACTATATATATATATATATATATATATATATATATATATATATATATATATATATATATATATATATATATATATATATATATATATATATATATATATATATATATATATATATATATATATATATATATATATATATATATATATATATATATAGTATCATATATAGTCTAAACTACATTTTTTTTGTAGTGTATTAATTTTTTTGCAGGGAGGTGGGGTGGAGCAATTTTTATTATGTCTTACTTTGCTTAAGAAAAAAATAAATAAATAAGTAATCGTATCCAGTTTCACAAACATGGAGAACAGTATTTCAAATAAGCATGCAGCTTAAACTATTATTTTATTCAAGCGAAAAATAAATTTAAACTTTTAACCTGTATAAATGAATAAGTAAAAGTATAAAAGGAGTAATGAAACTAAAGAAAAAAAATTAAATATTTAAAATAGCTTTAGTTTGTACCAGCGTTTTATTACAGATGGTCCTATGTCTATAAAACTGTTCACCGTTGTTACATACAAAATTTAGAATTTTAAAAAATAACAAATAACTTGCAATTCTAAAATTCATTGTTAATTAATAAAATATTAAGAAATAATTTTAATTAACCTAAACTTTACCTCCCTTAATTACATTTCATTACAATACTTTTGAGAAGTATTTTGTTTTTACATTGGCAAAATAAATAAATAAATTAAATAAATAAAATATCTACTCATAAGATTCTTTTAATTTGTTCAAAAGGGCGTCACATGTCTTTTTGGCATCTCCAAGCAACATGGCAGAATTTGGTTTAAAGAAAATTGGATTATCAACAGCGGCGTAACCAACACCCAACGATCGTTTCATAACAACAACTTGATTTGATGTCCAAACTCTTAGAACAGGCATTCCGGCGATAATGGAATTAGGATCTTCTTCCGCTGCGGAATTAACGGTATCGTTGGCTCCAATAACCATTACAAGATCGGTTTCGGGAAAATCATCATTAATTTCGTCCATTTCAAGAACTATATCATAAGGGACTCCAGCTTCAGCCAAAAGTACGTTCAACTGACCAGGCATACGTCCAGCAACAGGATGGATACCAAATCGAACATTTTTTCCTTTACTTTGAAGTAATGACACAAGTTCTGCTATTGGATATTGAGCTTTTGCTACACACAATCCATAACCTAGTAGGAAAAAATTAAATTTATTAAAAATATATAGATTGAAATTTAAAATTCCGATTAGATTTTTAAAACATTCCACAAAGACTTTTTACCTTGTATAATTGTGATAACATTTGGAATTTTTATTAAAGGTTCGATATTTAGAATTAACATTACAAACAAGTTAAAATTAAGTCGAGAAGCGTTGTAAGTCCTATCAGAGTAGCAGCATTTGCAACTCGATAATCTTTTTTTACGTTGCCGGATTGCTAGGCTTGTCACCACAACCTCGCATAGTTTCCTATGGCAGGAATTCAGTTGAAAGAAATTGCAAACCATTGAGGGTTGTCTGCCTTTGGGACTGCTGTAAAGAAGCACTCTTCTAGAGGTAAAGGTCCGGAAGCGTGCAATTAAAACCCAACCTCTTCAGTATATATATATATATATATATATATATATATATATATATATATATATATATATATATATATATATATATATATATATATATATATATATATATATATATATATATATATATATATATATATATATATATATATATATATATATATATATATATATATATATATATATATATATATTATATATATTATATATATATTATCACCCAATAAAATCAATATTAAAACAATACCTGGAACTATGATTATGTTCTTAGAATTCTTCATCATTTCGACGGTTTGTTCAACATTTGTTTCTGTGTGTGTTCCTGTAATTTCCATTGGTTTTCCTGTACCTGTTGATGAGGTACCATATCCACCTAAAATGACATTAGGTAGTGATCTATTCATAGCCTGAAATAATTAAATATATCATGAGGTCAACCACAATGCACAAGTTTTAGATGTAAAAAACAAAGAAAAATGTAACCTTTTTAAAATTTGTTACATTTAAAAAAAAAAAATATGAGAAAATGAAATCGAAACAATCTTGATAAAAGACAATGGGGCTTGCAATTAACCCTTAAAAATTTATAATTTCCCTATATTAAGAAAGTGGGTGTTTATTATAAGATGTATTCAAGCAAGGAAAAACAAATTGTTCTAAAATAAAACTACATTATAATTACACATTCAAATTTTTTTTTTTAAATATAGTGAGAAACCGTGGAAAAAAAGTAAGTGGATAAAAGCTTCCAAACCAAATGTTATAATAAAATAATATGCTAAGGTATTTTTCACTACGTATGTAGATACTATCAAATACTTATCATCTAGAAGACATACCTTGTATATGTCAAACGCTTATCAAATAGTTGACATACCTTGCACATAATGTAAGAAAGAATGGCACCAGATGATCCAATTAATGCTCCCACGACAGTCATAAGATTGTTATTCAACATAAATCCTTCGGCGCACAAAGCCCAACCAGAATAACTGTTAAGTACTGTTATAACTACTGGCATGTCAGCACCTGCAGGGACAAAAGGACAAAATGTGTAAAAAAAAAAAAAAAATTATATATTATATATATATATATATATATATATATAGAAAGTATATATATATATATATATAAAAAGATGAACAATATACTTAAAAAAAAAATCTTTTTAACTCTCACTCCAAAAAAGAAATTGTACATTAAAAAAAATACTCAAAATACCAAGAACTACAATTATTCTTCCTATATATTAAAAAAAAAAAACTTCCTTCACATTTTAACATGACAAATCACGAAACCACAAACATCTTGGTATAGACGTACATTCAAAGACAGCTTAAAGAGTTTATTCTTCGAAACTTTACCTCTTCAAAATCAATGGTCTTAAAGAAAATGTTTTATTATTATTCTTGAAGTCTTTCTTTATCAGTGTTTCAAAGCAACTATCCTTTCACAATAATAATAATAATAATAATAATAATAATAATAATAATAATAATAATAATAATAATAATATAATAATCTTCACCAAATAAGTTTCTATTCATGTACTAGCAAACTTATATGGAAAACCACTAAATTAAAACGGTCTCATTCACATTAAAAATATTGAAAATTAAAATTTTTAAATTCATCATTAATTCTTTACAATATATTTTTTCCACTTTCCATTAAAAAAAATTTTTTTTTTTTTCCATTTTTTTTTTTTTTTTTTTTTTTTTTTTTTTTAAAGTAAAAACATCCCCCTGCCTTCGTTTTGATTCCCTACTAAACCATTTGAATTTGAATTAATTAAATAATGAAGATAACATTCTAAATCTTTATTTGTATATTTCTCATATCTTATTTCAATCGAAGAAATCATATAGTCTTTGAAAATTTTCATTTCTATCTTCAAATATATAAAATAACATTACACTTTGATGGGGTTCTCCCTAAGGTTCACGGTTGAGCACAAGAAAAAATTATGCAGAGCATAAATTTTGGAAGTTTCTGATATATATATATATATATATATATATATATATATATATATATATATATATATATATATATATATATATATATATATATATATATATATATATATATATATATATATATATATATATATATATATATATATATATATATATATATATATATATATATATATATATATATATATAAGTTCATTAATGAAACTTTGTGGTTGAACGAGGCAAAGAAAACAATAGCGTTTTTCCCTCTAAATATCATCACTAATTGCAGGTGTATGCAACCATTACATTTAATATATTCAAGAAATTGGTACAAATGAAATATTTCTATCTTCAAGCAAATAAGAATTTCAACACCACATTTCACTTAATTACTGTCCTATCGAAAGTTTTTGGTTGTGATAATGAAAAATTAAGTGCATAAAATTTGGAAGTTGATTTTGATAAAGAAAAAAAATAAAAAAAGTTCAAAAACAAGGCCAGCAATTATAAACTCTTCTTGGATAAGCTCCTTGACTTAAAGCCACGCTATTCTCAAATAATGTTTCTTCCTTATTAAAACATCCTTGAAAAAAATCGTATATTTATAAGCATTCTTCGACAATTATCAAATGCTTTATCAAAATACGTCATCTCATCATAATTAAAGATGTTGTAACGAACAAGCAGAGCCTACAGTAAATGAGCATATATATATATATATATATATATATATATATATATATATATATATATATATATATATATATATATATATATATATATATATATATATATATATATATATATATATATATATATATATATATATATATATATATATATATATATATATATATATATATATATATATATATATATATATATATATATATATATATATATATATATATATATATATATATATATATATATACATATAGCACACGCCCACACACTCAGTTTCTAATGATCCATGCTTTCAAAAAGCTGGTTTTGCCATTTATTAAAACCATTTACAACATGACAGGTCTTTTCAATACTGCTGCTGTTACTTTTATTAATTCAACTACTAATAATAACAACATTCAAATATCTACCTCCAATGGCAACTGTAAGTGTAAGGCCCATGATAGTCGAAATTGTTGCATTAACACCAAGCATCGAAAGGCCACCATACAAAGAGGAATCGTAGTAATAATAACCCATCGCTGCAATAGTAGAAGCCATCAAACCAGAGTTCAGAGCATGACGTCCAGGAAGAAAAATGGGGGAAGAATCTAAAAGTCCTTGAAGTTTACCGTAAGCAACTAAAGAGCCACTGTAAGATATTAAACAGTAATAATATATTTTATTTCTAAAATTAGATTGTATTATTGATTAATGGGGATATTAACTGGAAAATAATACACTTATCTCTGTGATTAACTATTGAATTTAGTAATCGATACATACGGGTTGACTGCTTTTGTTTTATGTTCTTTTTCCTAAATTAATAAATTTGCGTGGAAATAAGTCATCATAATTGCAAATAAGAAATAAGGAAATGAAAGTTTATAACAAATTTAAAAAAATGAATGTTAGAAAAGAAAAAATGAAAGAAAAAGATATCAACTCTGGATAATAGACTTTTCTAATTAATAATAATAAAAAAATAATTTCTAGGATTGTAGTTTTAAGTTGGAAGTTTGATATTATACAGTGAAGTAAATTATTTTCAAAACATCACTCAAGATGAGAGTCACAAGAGTTGGACATAAGTGGGGAAACTCCAGAAGCATTATATTACTAAAACAAATCAATTACTTTTTATTAAAAGCAGTTTTATATATATATATATATATATATATATATATATATATATATATATATATATATATATATATATATATATATATATATATATATATATATATATATATATATATATATATATATATATAGCTCCACCCTGCCCTTAAGCGTAAATCACTTGCCTTTACCAATGATTTACGGGCTGAGTGGGGGGCTTTACGTTGGCTTCTATGCTAACTATCCTTGGATGGACCGCTTTGTCTTTGAAGACGCTTCGGTTTCTGCCGATAAGGTGGAGCTGTAATCGTTGATGGGATGAGCAGGTTCATCCCTTCTTCGTTTAAATCTTTGTCTCCTCAAAATCCATGGTTCGATCGCGCTTGCTCTCGTGCCATTCAGGCTAGAGACATCGCGCACCGAGAGTGAAAAAATTCTTCTCCTACCACTCTAATTTTCATTCAGCTCGGAATCGTTGCAGGGATATTTTTCGACGAGCAAAGCGGGCTTTCACTAAAAGAAGATGCGCTAAGCTCCTAAATTCTCCTGTTGATAAATCTTTCTGGCCTCTTGTAAAAAATATCTCTAACAACTTCTGTAAATCATCCTTTCCTCCTCTTATTCGCAGCTCTGATAGTTCTGTTGATAACACTCCAACTGAAAAGGCAAATCTCTTCGGCCTCCTGTTCTTCTCTAATTCTACCCTGGACGAATACGGGAATCCTCGTCCTACTAATTCTCCTCTCAGATGTTCCATACCTTTACCAGTGATTACATTTGATCAAGTGCATGGGCTTCTGAAATCTATGACCGTTGGAAGCCAAGCGGGCTCCATGACATTCCTCCCCGAGTTTTAAGGGAGTGTGCCTCAATACTAGTACTTTTCCTCAGTGTTAGAAGTGCGCATTAGCTTTAGTTCAACCTATTCCGAAAAAAGTAGCCGCTTTGATACTTAAAACTATCGCCCTATAGCTCTCAATTGTATTGTCTAAGATCTTTGAAGCACTTCTCAACTCTCACTTCTTCGATCATCTGGAATCTCCTTCCCTTCTTTCTGATCATCAGTATGGCTTTCGACGTTCGAGGTCTACTGGTGATATACTTTCCTATCTCAGATTTATGGTCTTCTG
The DNA here is from genome assembly GCA_009176605.1 of Armadillidium nasatum. Classification (NCBI taxonomy): domain Eukaryota; kingdom Metazoa; phylum Arthropoda; class Malacostraca; order Isopoda; family Armadillidiidae; genus Armadillidium; species Armadillidium nasatum. The sequence goes on from SEYY01019925.1 coordinate 81,997, forward strand.
CCATTAGGGACCATAGGGAGACTAGTGTGGTGGCACTTGACATATCTAAGGCATTTGACCGTGTGTGGCATGCGTCACTTCTCTCCAAGCTCCCTCCTCCTCTTTGCTTACTTATGTCTAGCTTTCTTTCTAATCGTTCCATTTCGGCTGTTGTTGTTGGAGTGACTTCCTCTTCCTTCTCTGTCAATAGTAGTGTTCCTTAGAGTTCTGTCTTGTCTCGTAATCTATTCCTACTTTTCATTAATGATTTTCTCAGTTGCTCATCTAACCCTATCCATTTATATGCCGATGACTCGACTCTCCATTCTTCGACTAATTTAAATCTGCTCCCTCCTTTACATCAAGAATTGCCTCTCGTCTTCATCTTTCCGATTCCGTTCTTGCAGATCTGGATAGAATTTCCCAGTGAGGTCGTCTCAACCTTGTGAAATTCAACTCTTTAAAAACAACTTCCAGAGATCTCCCTATCAAAGATACTTTCTAACTTTTCTACTTCTTTCAATGGTTCTCCCGTCTCTCCTGTTAACAATATGAATATTCTTGGCCTTCACAAACAAACAAACAAAAAAAAAAAAAAAAGTCTTGGAAACCTCACATCACAATAGTTGCTAGGCTGGCTTCAAAGAAGCTGGGAGTTATGTTTAGGCAGCGAGAATTTTCTTTGCAGTTACTCCAATTATACAAAGGCCTCATCCGCCTTTGTATGGAGTACTGCTCTCATATCTGGGGTGGCTCTGTTTTCACCCGTCTTTTGGATAGAGTTTAGTCAAAGGCTAAAAGACTTATAAACTATTCCGCTCTTACAAATTCACTTGACCCTTTAACTTTGCAACGTGACGTTGATGCCCTGTCTCTTTTCTATAGGTACACAACGGTTTGTTAGTGTCCAAATTTTTTTTTAACTTATAACCACTACTTTTGATATCCATAAGCGCATATCTGGGCCGAGAACGAGTGGAACATTCCTGCATTACACCAATATATTAAAATTACATGTATTTACACATTTGAATAAATAATAAAATAATTTCTTATAAAATTGCATAATTATTAAAAATAATCGAAATTTTTAAAATATACTTTTCAAATTTAATATAATCGCTAAAAAAATATATATATATATATATATATATATATATATATATATATATATATATATATATATATATATATATATATATATATATATATATATATATATATATATATATATATATATATTACCTGAATGTAACTCCTCCAATGTAAGTTCCAAGGTAAAGAGCAGTCTTGATAGCAGTAGCAGCTGGGTCAGTTGCAAAATTAGGAAAATCATGAAGGTAAGTTGCGAAACAAGTGATAACTGCTGCAGCACCAACTAAGCTGAAAGGTTTAAATCAGGTATCCTAATTAATGAAACTGCTGTTTATAATGAAAAAAATATTTGCAAAAAGGTATTTATTAAAATATCCAGATTTTTATCTTTAAATATGAAAATATACCATTCAAGAAAATATTTTTATTTTATTAAAAATTAAAATAAATAACTGTCAAATTTGGAAATGTTTCCTTGCTATTCACTTATCAAATTACTATTACGAAACCTAAGGTAACAAACGAAAATCGAAATACCTGTGAAATGCAGCAACAAGCTGAGGAAGATCAGTAATTTCAATTTTCTTGGCAATTGTTGAACCTATTGCACCACCAAGAGAAGCTGCTCCCAGCATTTGTGCTAGAACAGGGTATGTAGGAGCAAGATATCCTACGGTCGAAGCTATACCTCCAGTTACGCCAATCTAAATAAATTTAAAAAATTTTTCCTATAAAGCACAAAAAAAAATATACTTTTCATTTAAAAGAACCAGTCAATAGTTACATAAAGTATAATGGAAAATGTGAAAAGTTTAACAACTAATTTTCTATAAATCTTTTGCAATATGTTTGGCTTAACCAAAACTACAACACTTTCACTCAGTGCAATCAACATGTAAAAAAAAGCGTTCAAATAGCTAACCACCAAAAAAATCAATGCTGCTGCTCATACTAGGTAACTCACTGAAAATAATTAAAATAACGAAAAATTAGTGATTATTGTGACAACTTTCTAAATTCTTCAACAGTAATTCTTTGAATAAAACGACTATAAAATGTCACAGAAAGCAAAACTTCAAGAAACTATATCATGAGACATTCTTTTCCTGTTGATACATAAATCTGAAGGTGCAAAAATTACAAAACATGATTTTTATAATATATACATTAATAAGAAAATTGTGGAAGAGAGATGTGCTCATTTATCCAGAGGTATCTCTCATTATACTATAAGCGTTAACTTTTCTTTTTTCATAATACTAGCTACTAACACTCCCCAACATATAAACAAACAACTATATATATATATATATATATAATATATAATATATATTATATATATATATATATATATATATATATATATATATATATATATATATATATATATATATATATATATTCCCAATGAAACGCATGCATTAATCATAATTTACTTCAAAGGTACTTGAATGAAAAGAATATCATTGAATAAGAATATCGCTATAAGGAATACAAATTTTGCAACCTTACCACAAAAAAAAAATTTACTTCAAAAAACTTCTGCACATTCAATCAGAACTGAAATGCAAGCTCACACCTTCCATCCCTTAAAAAAATTATATCGTAGTGAAGAAATGACTTTTAATACCTTTTAATCTATTCTTAATTTATAATTATTTAAACTTCAAAAATGGTGTAGAATAGTTGGAAGTCCTTTTCATTGGTATTGAATATCGAAATTGAGAAATGTACAGAACAATAATCAAACCATTACAGGAATCTTCAAATATTCAAATTCACCTACAGTATTACTTCTAATTCTCCTAATCAAAATAACTTTTAAATAAGTTGAGCACTAGCTTTACAAAGTTAAAATATTCCACGCCTATATGACATTACAATGTCATCTCTTCCTAATACTTAAGAGTTTGTAGAAACATTACGTAGTTAGCTTAGCTACTTAATCATATATATATATATATATATATATATATATATATATATTATATATATATATATATATATATATATATATATATATATATATATATATATATATATATATATATATATATAATATATATATATATATATATATAAGCCCTTCACCAATCAGATAATATAAACAAATGACATTAACAAAGATTCTGATTCCAAAAGTTTTGCCTTAAAAACATTAATTAATTCAGGACGAATGCGCCATCTTAAAAGCCCTAAGTAGACATCTCCATTAAGTCCTATGAAAAGCCTGTAATTTATATTAATATAAATGGTTCTTACTCAAACGCAATCATCTTTTCCAACAAATAAGGACAAACAAAACAAACAACAACAACATCTGAACAATTGTAAAGCTCTTCACTTTGCCTCAATTTTCTGTCTAGACAGGCGTCACACACTTCATCCTCTGCTGCCCTGCTATTATGACTTGACCTCAGCCAGCCATAATACACGAATTCCTTGGTGCAACTGCAAGAATGATATGTGGATAAAATTGGTTATCTCTAAAGAATATTATAGGTTGGTAAAATATATATATATATATATATATATATATATATATATATATATATATATATATATATATATATATATATATATATATATATATATATATATATATATATTCGTCTTTTCCGATATTCGCCCTGTAATTTTTTTTCCGATATTCGTCGAAAAATAATATTCGTATATATATATATAGCCTATAACCTTAAAAATAAAAACTCTTATAACAATCATTGTTTTTCTCATATAAATTTCTTTTTAAAATATTTGTGTTTAGCGTTTATGTAGGCCTACACAGTGCGTATTACGTATTATTTATGGCAGTACGCTATATGTACTGTAGTTAAATTGTACAGTGTTTGAAATGATTTCGGAGATCGATTCTAGATTGAAATTTTTTTTTTTTTTAAAGAATAGATAGGCAAAATTCGAGGCTGGGAACGAATTAATCCATTTTTAATTCCTATGGGAAAAAATTATTCGATATTCGTCTTTTTCGATATTTGTCATCCCCTCAGGAACGGATTAATGACGAATATGGAGTTCCACTTATAATATATATATATATATATAATATATATATATATATATATATATATATATATATATATATATATTATATATATAATATATATATATATATATATAATATACTCTTACGTCATACATTTTGTATTATGTAAGTTCCTTTACAAATTTTGATACAAAACTTTTCTTCAATCTAACTTAAACTATACAACATATTCCAAAGTTTTCCTTTCTATGCCATTTTAATCAATTTTATTTTAATTAATTCAAATTTAACAGGTACTGTATTCTTTACAGTCATCTATCTAGATTATAAACTAAGTTTATAATCTAGATCGATAACATTTTTCTTTTAAATGAAATGCTTATTTTTTTCAACCAGATTTCTCATCACATTCAAACCTCACCTAATCCTTCTGACTTTCCAAGATCCAAAAATCAAAACTTTTTAAGACATTATAAAATCTCTATTTGAATTAATCCCTTTCTGCCCATTACTATCAAATTTTTTTTTATACTACCTAAAGAATAACTGACTTAAAAAATAAAGTACACGTTTTACCTTTCCTTTGTATCTTTAAAAAAAAAAAAAAAAAAAAACCACTTAACCCATTTTTTATTCTCTATTCTTTAACCATTCCAACAACTTCATTCCAATTTTCTCAAATATTCTTATCATCTACACTAATAAATATCCTCACCATTTACTTCCTGTTAGTTAAATATTAACTAATTTATTAATAGAAGATTAGCAATCCCTCGCATGTAAATTGTTATCAGCACTTTATAAAAATTACTCTAAGAATTAAAATCTAAAACATACGATCCACACTTTAAAGAAACTTCTAATACATCTGTAAACTAAGAATTCCTATCACTTGAGTTTGGAAAATGTCCCATGATATTGGAAATACAAAAAATACACCCACAATATTTCCCTACTTGTCTATATATTTTCTAAACCCCTTTAATTTTAGTATTTAAATAACACTACTTACTCCTACAAGCTATGCAATCCATCCCCAAAATCTGCCTATAGAGAAATTTAATTTACGCATTCCAAATCTAGAAGAATTTATTACGATCTATCGTCTATTCCCAATATCTTTAGAACATAAGCAAACTAAAGGTGCAACTTTAAAATCAACACTTCATAACTTTTATAACTTGCTTATGCTATGCAAAAAAAACTACAAAAAAAATATAACCAATACAATGAATAAAAATACTAAAATGTAAATTAACAATATTATAAAAACATCGAATTTATGATACAAAAAGTCATTATGCAACAATATAGAACATAAGCACAATATATATATATATATATATATATATATATATATATATATATATATATATATATATATATATATATATATATATATATATATATATATATATATATATATATATATATATATATATATATATATATATATATATATACCATTCCTAAGGTATTTCCAAGACGAGCAGTTTTCTGGTTTGACAACCCTGCAAGAGCTCCTACACAGCAAAGTGAAGCTGCTAGGTAGGCCATCTGATGAATTTCTGAATAGCCTGCAGAGGCTGCCGCAAAATAACCTCCTAAAAATGCAGCCCCTGGTATTCCATATAAGTAATTGTGCTCTGGGGGATCTGTTGGTCTGAAATTAAATAATGATTTAATTTTAGGAATAGAAACTGTATACCTTGAATATGTAATAAATCAAAATTTTGGAATATACATGTTTACATAAAACTAATCAGAGCCGTGCTCCATACCTTTTGAACATATCCAACATTCTCTGTGTAACAATAAAACCACCAAAAATATTAATGAACGAAATAAATGCTGCGGTTCCAGCCAAAGCTTCAACAATATTTGTAGGATAATATCCACCTCCCATTAACACAAGACCTCCAACAGCTGTGATACCTGAAGTTAAATATTTTCAATCAGTAAGAGTATAAAGGCCACATTATTATTTATTAACTGAATACATCGCTGATGCTTATGAGTAAATAGGAATAGAAACAATGTTAAATAAAATATAAAAATTTTTAGAAAATAAGGAGAATATACAAACAAAATATATAAAAGCTGTAATGTTTTTCAATTACGAGCAATTTAAGAATATCTTTAAAAAAGCGGATAAAATTATATTTTTGGGGGAGAAAGAAAGAAAAAAAATTCTACATTAATTTCAATTACAAATCACATTAATATTAACAAACTATTATAATTGTTTATTTTAATTTAAAGAGAACAACAGAGAAACCTTAATCTTAACATTTTATTGGATTAAAAGTTAACAAAAGAAAAAATCTATTTTGGTTATGCTATATATATTGAATTGGAATATTAAAATATAATACCCAAAGTGAGCCAATAACGGCATTTGTTTCCTTCATGAACTTTACTTAAATTTACTCTCAATATCAAAAATAATATAATAATAAGTAAAATATTAATTTATAATGTACTCATATATTTAAAGATAAAATAAAAAAAAATTAATTTCCATTAACAAAATTGTTGTAGAAAATATACTTACCTGAAATGGCATTAGTGACAGACATGAGAGGAGAGTGCAACGCTGGTGTGACAGACCAAACGGTGTGGTAACCCACAATTCCAGCAAGGGAAAATGTTGTCATCATCTGAGTGATGGCTGGATTTGGTGATCCAACTCCCAAACTCATCAATCCTCCAAGACCTGAAGAGCAAGGTTTTTTGTTTTAATTCACTATATTCACATTTTTCAAAGACTAAAGGATAAACTGTAAATATAAAAGTTAATGAATTACATTTTTTATTATAAATTATTTTATTAATTTATTAATAAACCTATCCACAGTTTTCTGCTACTACTCCTTGTCAGTCCAAGTTTGATTTCACATTTCAAATACATTGATTTAATAATGTATGAAAAAAAAAAAAAATAACGAATATCCCAAGTACATTCACCAATTCTGTGATCTTCCCATCCAAGATGCAGAACTTTACCGTCTAAGTTTCATTCATATATTTTTTAATTCCTAAATCAAAAATTTGAAAAGGTTATTATAAAACTTTCATTTTAAAAAGTAAATACAAATTTTTTTTATTTCGAAATTTAGCATCAGGCGATTTCTAATAATATAGAAATTAAATCTTGTAAAGCTTGTAGTACATAGTTTCCATAGACATGAGTTTTTACTTCAAAACTTTTAAAATATAAAAATAATTTTCATAATAAAATTAACGAAATGAATTAAAGTCCTTTACATCTCCACACTATGCATTTCATTACAATCTCTTTCTATACATTATCAATTGGATGACTACTTCAGAAAATTATTATAAAATATTTTAATAAAATGGTCTTAAACTTCCCTTAAGTCATGATTACTCTCAATTTCTCTGCATTCTCATGTCTCATTTTTACAATGTTTCCATATTCTTTAATTTCTATAGAAACTCTGTTACGCAATTTCAGCATGTCTTCTTCATCATCCGGGGCTAACAAATTCTAATTATAATCTATAAATTTTCCGTAAAGTTCCTACTACTACTTTGCTCATTATTATGGCTACTGTTCTACTACTCGATATAATACTTTTTTGCAAATAATTTCTGAAAAAAAATTTTTTTAGTTTCTTTACAGGTGCAGACACTGCTCACTATAAGCGGCTATGATAGTGTATGAGTACGACACTATGGTCTACACCTTGACACTTAGTAGTATAATGTTGAAGAAGCGAAGTAGGGTTGTCAACTTATAGTTTAAGTCTTGTAAAAAAAAAAAAGTAAATTAAGTCTGATAAGATGTGTAGAGATTCAGCTAGAATGTAGGAAAGATAATCCATTAAGGGAATGGAGTTCAGTGCAGGAAAGTACCTGCTATACGAAACATCAATACAGAAGGACATACAATTAAGGTATAGTGGATCGAAATCGGTGCATGGATTCGGCAAAACGGATTTGATGGGGGAGTTTCCCTTAACATCCATTGTCTGTGCGTGGCATTAGTGTGGTTGATTCTGAGTCATGTCAGAGTCATCTCCCGTTAGCGACTCAAGCGAGCTGGAAAGGACCTACTTGTTACAAGGGGTTACACCGAACTGAGTTTAGCACCTCGTATATCCTCATTCAAACAGTCGAGCCAGCAAGTCTTAATCCCACTTTTGAGAGGAACGTAGTGGTCGGTTGGGGTGAGAAATCCCAATTGGGGTATTTGAGGGAGATACCAATATTGGCCCTCAGCCACCATGTGAGAGGGAACCCATCAAAACTGTAAAGTTTTTTTTCCGAGTGTAGAGTCTGCACAAGAACTGTTAAAAAATAGCGACCAAAGGTTTCGAGAGAATAGATTCTGAATGACGAAAAGGGGTCGCTGAGAATCAAAGATGGTAAATAATTGGACCCCGTCGAAAATCATAATCCTGGAGATAGCGAGCAGCAGCGCCACTACCGTAAAGGTAGATGAACACGATGGTAGAGTGGGAACACAGTGCAGTCAAGAAAGACGGCTGATATCCAAATACGTCTTTCGTCTTCGAACCATCGGTAAAGAGCAAAAGAGTCAGTGTGAGTAGCAACGTGGGAAGAGAAGCCGGCATGAGAAGGGAAGAGTGGTCTTTGGAGTTTAATAGTGACCACGTCTTCTTACAAATCAGCAATGGAGGAGGTGACCACAATACATTGATACAGTCATACGAGTAGGGAAGAACAACTCAAGTGGGATTCCAAGATATTCAAAATATCTGCTACGATCGAGGCAAAAAATAAAAATGTTGGGAGAAGAGCTACCGTGTCGAGAAGTGGAGTTCTAAGACGGACATACAAGGAGCACATTAGCTCCCTCCTCAATGACAGAGGCATAACTCCTGCCTGTGGTAAATTCCAAACTTTCCTTCGCCGAGGATCGGAAGACCCGGTCGCAATTCGGAGCTTCATTTTGGATGGGGTCTAGAAGATGGATACAAATAATCCAAGAAAATATCCTTTTGTTTAATCCCCAGGTGGTGGAAATGATATGAAAATCCAAAGGACAATAGCAACAGGTCTTCAGATTCTGGATATGAGGGATATACAACTGGCGTTCGTCGAATATCATTCTGAAAATCTGAATCTGCTGTTTAACTTTGACAGGAGACCCATTTAGAACCAACGGTGTTGAGGACTCTTCTCGGTCACCCTGTGGATTTATGCGACGGAAAAGCACTCAGAATGCGACTAAACAGGACAGAATTTTTGAGGCGGTAGGATGAAGGCGCAAAATTTTTTAAGAAATTCCATCCGGGCCCAACTCCTCATCTTTGTTTGCCTTGAGTGTCTCCCAAAATTCTGCCTCCGTGAAAAGGTGATTGTAAGGGTGGTTCTCGCCAGAGGGCGCAAAGATGTTTGGTAGCTTGAAGCACTTTAGCAAGCAGCAAAGTGGTTAACCTAATTTGTCCGCCACCGTTCCCGGCACGATAATCACGTCTGATACGTCAGGTCCGTGCTTGAGAATGATCGTTGGATCCATGCTATTCTTAAGGGAAATCTTCCAATCATCATTATAAATAAAAATAATAATAATAGTTATAATAATTTTTTGGGACCTTTTGAAAACACTTGGAAATTTAAATATTTAAACAAACTTTTCTTACCTGCTGTATACATTAAGGCATCTTTCATTGTTAAATTAAAGTAATTGGGTGGAGGAGGAGCAACCTTTTCAGGAGTTTTGACTGCTGCTGCTGCGACTGCCTGTGGAGATGGCTCTGGAGGGGGAGGTGGGGGCCATAACAACTTTCCATTATGAGTTAGAATCGAACCTCGTACAACTTCATCTTCTAAATCAATGTTGAAATGATCTTTCGCACCAATAGACAGCAAGAATTTTGAAATATTATTTCCATAAAGTGTAGAGGCTTGAGTAGGTAGCCTAATAATAATAATAATAATAATAATAATACGTATTATAAATGAAATCAGTGGCACGAGGGAATCTTCTCTTGCCCCAAAGTTTTGAACTCTGAATCGACCATATTCATCTTACAAAATTAACACCCCATAACTTTATGATTAATAATATACCTCTCACAACGGTACAATCAAGAATGCATTCCTAAAATTTTATTAAATCTACTTTTAGGTAACATCATTAAGAGAAGTTTACACTTTATACCAGGATTGGCCTAAAAAGAAAAAAAAAAAAAAAAAAAAAAAAAAAAAAATTTTGATTTTTTTTTTTTTTTTTTACCTTAAAACCCCAAAATTCAGGGAAATTTTATTTATATATTTACAGCTTAAATTGTAATTGCATATAATTTTTTTTTGTCTATATCTATTGATAAGCTAAGATATATTATATTGACTATTACAACAATACTCTGGAATCTGGAAGAAAATTACTACAAAAATGGACTGTAGTTTCCATGTATAAAAGGACCAGCAATGTGCAAGTATTGCAACAATGAAATCAAGAAGATTAACATATGCACAAGAAGGGTTGGCAGTTTCTAATTTTATGCAGATTATTTAGCAGGTTTTACAGCATTCAGGATATAAGATAGATTGTTCCCAAAAACTGTTCAACTTATACAAGGGGAAACGAGTAAAGCGGTAGTCGTTTGCCACCACGGGTTTTTTAATTTTTTTTTTTTTTTTTTTTGCAATCTACACTGCTGTCCACATAATTCTGCTTCAATTAAAAGGCGTTTTCAACATTTGGTCTTGTTAAGACTTAGGTTAAGGAATCAACTATGAATTGAAAAAACTACAAAATGTGAAAATTAATTGGCAATTAAATTTAAACACAGCACATGCAGCATATGAGATGAAAATTTGCCAGCTTTTTATTATTAATTTATTATATATATATATATATATATATATATATATATATATATATATATATATATATATATATATATATATATATATATATATATATATATATATATATATATATATATATATATATATATATGACAAAGAATGAATGTTTTTGAAACGAAAGAATTGAGGGCGATATATGGGTTGAGGAGGGTAGAATCAGAAAAGTAAGAATAAGTGAAATATGTGGATAAAGGAGTGTGTGTTAAAATGGTTTGGGCATACAGATAAAATGAATGGGGATAAGATGGCAGGTAGAGTGGTGGAATCGGAGGTGGAGGGGTGTAGGGGAGGGGAAGACCAAAGTGGGGATGGACTGATGAGGTGAGAGGTGTGTGAAAGAAGGTAAAAGAGTTACGAAGGGCAAAGTGAGGTGGAGGGGGTGGGGGATAGTATGCGTGTTTTTTGTTTTTTTTAAAGTTATCACCATCACTCACGGGCTGAGCCCTATTCGAGGAGTGCGGTTCTTAGCCAGGGAAATTGAGTTATATGTTATTTCTGACCAAGATGATAAGTTACACAGATTATTTGGGTTTTGGATAGGGAAACCCTGCTCCGGTACAGACCAATCAAGTTTATTTTTTCCACCGGTGGGCGTGGTTTCAAATCCTTGATAGGCGACCTTCTCTGTAGGAGCAATTTAAAGAGAATGTGATATTGTATATGTTGAAATAGCGTGGAATGTTGCAAGTGTTGGCTTTGTTTTTAAGCGATATGTGAGTATTGAGATTAGCGTAATAATACACCTTGCCGTAAACTGTAATTAATTAATTAACTACAGAAAATCTTCTACAAACGACAATTTTTTATGTCCGTTCAGGTAACTGGATCGGAGGTTCGAGCCTCGATTCGCATACTTTGCAGTACACATGCGAGAACGAGGGACGAACCTCGTTCCCCTAAGCCAGAGAAATACTGACTTTACCCACTGAGCTACCTTGAACTCCAAGTAAATAACTCCTTGTTAAGTAACTAATATTTTATTACATATTAAAGTGACAAATTGAAGTCTACCTTGAAGGAAGATCAGTCAAACCAATATGGACAACATCCTTGTATGGTATATACTTCTCCGGGTCTCGTCGTTTCAATATTTCCACCAGCCTCTGATGCCAAGTCAACAACAACCGAGCCAGGTTTCATTGCCTCAATATGTTCCTAAATTATTACATATATTTAATATTTCTTAAAATTTAATTGAACAATTTTTTTTTTAAATATTGGTAACAAGAAGAGAAATTTAATACCTTTTTAATCAAAACTGGTGCTTTTCTTACCCGGAATTAGGGCAGTTGAAATGATTATGTCAACATCTCTTGCTTGTTTGGCAAAAAGAGCCATTTCTGCATCATAAAACTCTTTGGACATCTCTTTTGCATATCCTCCTGTGCCCTCTCCAGATTCCTTTCAGTAAAGAAAAAATAATATTGCAATATACTTACCTTTTTATTATTGTAAAAGTAAGTTTTTACAAACATAAAAGTTAAAAGAAATAATATCTGATGAAATTTTAACTGGAACAAAAAATTTGCCCTCCTAGTACCATAATAGTGTAATGCAATGAAAAATATTTCAAATTAAAATGAACCGAATGACTAAAGGTAGTTTTACCACCTTGAAAAGAAGTTATTTGGGAAATATTTTAATTAAGAACAAATTAGAAGTCTGAATATAAATAACCTGTAAACTAATACCAAGCTGAAGTAATATTTGCATTTATAAATGAAAAAATATTTCTGCAACAAAGAACACCCAAAATAAATCTTTTCAATGTAGACACTATATAATTAAATGGGTTCATCAATTACAGATGAAATATTCTATAAAGATTCCATAAGGATACATCGCATATTAAATTATAAAAAAGTCGACCTTCTCAATAACCTACTTTGATATTAACTTCAAGAAACTCTGCCCCAAATGATTCAACTTGTTCTTTAACAGCTGCCCTTGTATCAAAAGCACGAACAATGGCTCCCATGTTTTTAGCCTGTCCGACGGCAGCCAAACCTGCTACACCACCTCCAATAACTAATACTTTCGCTGGTGGAACTTTACCTGCAGCAGTAATCTGTCCTAAAAAAAATTTAAAAAATTTTTTAAAAGTAAAAAACTTGTTCAGAGAAGTTTAACTGTACTGATTTTTTTATGCATTACCAATTTTTATTTCAATCTTAAAATTAAATAAAAATTAATACCTTACCAGTAAAAAATCTTCCAAAATGTTGAGATGCTTCCACAACAGCCCTATAACCAGCAATATTTGCCATTGAACTTAGAGCGTCAAAAACTTGGGCACGTGATATTCGAGGAATGCAGTCCATGGCTGGCAAAATCAAATAAACAAATACATATTTTGACATATTATAAATTACAAATACAAATCTTTGTGAAACAGCAATTGTAAAAACAAATGATTCAAATGTACACATTAACATGAAATACAGCTGCTCAAAATGTAATACACAATGACTAATGACATAGATAGTTTGATTAATATTTTCAGAATGAATTCTAATAAATTGAAAAGAAAATTTTTGTGCAGCAATACCAACCATTAAAAAAAGGTCAATTATATTTTTGAAAAAAGGAAGTATGAGCTTAAATCTTGCTAACTATATATATATATATATATATATATATATATATATATATATATATATATATATATATATATATATATATATATATATATATATATATATATATATATATATATATATATATATATATATATATATATATATATATATATATATATATATATATATATATATATATATACCAAAAGCCGTCATATTCTTTTTGACAAGTTCATCAAGCAGCTCCTTATTTTGAGCAGGATAAAAGAATGATATAAGAGTTGAGTTATCCTTGAAGAGAGGAAATTCATTCTTCTCGGGTGAGCGAATCTTCAATACAATATCTATAAATACAAATTTAAAGAAAAAACTTACTATATAATATATATATATATATATATATATATATATATATATATATATATATATATATATATATATATATATATATATATATATATATATATATATATATATATATATATATATATATATATATATATATATATATATATATATATGGATTTGTATATTTAATATCCTAGGTTTAATTAAAATATAACATTTTTCAATTTAATTAAGATTTAAATATTAAATATACAAAATCAACTACATCATTTCTTCCACTCTTTCTTACTTCGTAACATGTCCGATGAGGCTACTCAACTTCCTCTTTCACCTCTATTTCTATGTAACCTATTTCATCTTCAGGCCGTCTCTACTCCTGCTTCTTCTTACCCTCTCACATTTGTCTCTTCAGTCACAATTCCTTTGCATGCCCGAATTAGTTTTCTTCTTGGTTTCTCTCATCATGAATTTGCTTGTTTCCTTCTGCCATCTTAACCTAGACAGACTTCGGCGACGCGTGATGAGTTCTTGGTGACATCCTTATTTCATGCTCCCAAATGTATTCTTTCTTCTTCCATGGACTTTCCTTTCACACCTTTCTGAATGGAGGTTTCTTTTGGTTGGTCTACAGGCCGAGACATCGTCTACGCCCTTTTCACATTCAGAGTTTCTACCCTTTCCCTATACTGTTTATTCCGTTGGTCTTTCCATTTTGCAATCTCTCACGTTTCTCAATTTTCTTTTACATTTCTTTCCTCTCTTTTGCCGCTACGTCTTTTCCTAGTGTCCATGCTACATTCTCTTCTCACTTCGCTTTGCTTCATCTACACCATAGGATTTCCGGTCTCAAAAGGAGGAAATTATATGTAGCGGCTTAGTTATAAATTATATATACATTTAAGTAGAATTAAGTTAAATATAAACTCGATATAAATAAAATCCAATCCTTGGTAACTATGTTTATCTCAACGTCATCTGCTGTGATCATAAACAAGCAAGGTAAAAGTCGGAAGGAAATATTGCCGCTAGATCTCTCGTGGGCTGGACTTTCGTAAATCACCTTATCTCGAACATTAGTCAATCAAGTTGTTCCTTATAAATATGTCAATTAACATTTACAACACTTATGCAATAAAAGTGAAAAAAAAACTTATTATCCACATAGTTATTCAGACGGCGAGTAGTGAATGTGATAAACATTTCAATTATAAATGATATTTAAAGTAGCTAAAAAAAAAAGTGATCATAAAAGAGTTTTCAGGAACTAACTTTAGAGGTAAAATAATGACAATTAAAGAGCCCCATTACAATTACTGCTATTCTCCGTTATTTTCAAATTTTTTAATTATTCAGAAGAAGATTCTAAAATTCTTATTTGAATATACTGAACCAAACATCAAGATTTTGTTTTCTAAAGACCATTTCATTAAGATAATACCTAATATACTTTGCAATAAAATCTTAAAATACATAAAATCATGATGTTCAGATATCTTACACAAGATTAAGGCCAAAGGTAAATCTATTTTGTCTCATACTATTACCTGACTTGAAAGCTGTATTCTTATCAACAATTTTGGCTCCCGATTCTTCATAAGAAGAGTTATGAAATTGAGCTTGAATTCCTGCTCCATCCTCCACAGTTACATTAAATCCTTTTTTATTCAAAGTGGCAACAGTTGCAGGAGCTATGGCGACTCTGCAATAACAAAAATCATAAAATAAAAATAATAATATAATAATAATAAATAATAATAATATCAAAACTTATTTGGGTTTAATGCGAAAAGACAATCGTGGTAAAAATACTGCTGAAATTTTAATTAAAGATTTATTTTTTTATATAAAAAAAATACACAGCTTATTTTTCTTACCTGATGATAATTTAATTATTAAATAAATCTAATCATGATAATCAGGGTAAGAACCAAAGTTTACCCTATATATTAAGGTAAATTTTGGTAAGAACCAATATGTTTTAACTTTTACCATTTACAAAGGGTTAATTAAGAACTAACATTTAAGTTAGAATTGTGATAACCAGTCAAGTCATCTAATCATATGTAATCTCAGGTAAAAAACAGAAAGGATGAGGAGGAGGATTAGGATGAAGGATGAAAAAGGTGAAAAGTTAATTAAGAAAAGAGAAAGGAGATTTTTCAGAGGGGATATGATACAAGTTTACAAAATATTTGCATCTGACAGTAATACAGAGATTGAAAAATACTTTATAGTGGACCGTGGAAGAGTAACTAGAGGACATGATAAGAAAATTAAAAAGAAGCCATGCCATTTCGATCTAAGAAAATACTCTTTCAGTAATAGAGTTGTTAATTTTTGGAATAGATTGCCACAAGAGATTGTTGACTGTGATTCTCTTGTCAAATTTAAAAGGGGGCTAGATAGATATATGGATGGGTTAGGTATTATATAGAATAACTTGACTAAGCCAAATTGGCGGGTATATATGAAGTTTAGATCAACCCATGACTAAGCCTAATGGGCAGTTTTTTTGTAGTGGGTGATGGTTCATTGAATATTGCATGTTTAATTGGGCTTAGTTTTATTTTTATCTTTGCATGAGTAAACTGAAGACCTAGTCTTTCGTGCATGTATTAGTATTGATATTGTTGTATTATTTGTTTGGACTGGGACAGTCTCGATAGGCCCTTGTGGCTTCTAACTGTCTCTATTTTCCTATATGTTTCCTATGTAAATTAAGTTCAAGATTAGATAAGGGTAAAACCATATATCAGTTTAATAAAATGAAAATTTTAATATTCAATAAATAGATAAAATAAATGGCATTTGTTAGTACATATTTTATATGGAGTAAATTTATTAAAAGTAATATTAATAAAAGTATTAATGATAGAACTTGTATCCAGAAATAATATTTAATAACGATAATAAGTTTTCAACATACTCTATTATTGTCCTGTTGCATGTTGCATAATAGTGATGAAAAATCCATTAAAAGTAATAAACAAATTACCTTAACTAATGGCAAGTACAATAAAAAATTAAAATAAATGACAAAAAAATAAAACAATACCTTTTTTCATTCTTAAAGATTTCTTTGGGAACACCAATTGTTAATTTTGCATAAGGTATTCCTTTAATAGGTTCGGCATCCTTAGCTGCTTCACAAAGTCTGCTATGTTTCTTAAATCCTCTGACAGAACATTTGATTAAGTTTAAATGGTGATTAAATAATGAAGATTTCACACCCCTCGATGAAATTAAGGTCAAACGAAGTGAAAGAGCCATAACCTATCTAAAAAATAATAAATAAGAAAAATTAACCTTTATCATCAATATATTCATTTTAAAAGATAAAATTGAGTAAACTCCTCTGGTAATAGTTAAATCCAGATCAGTTACATTGGAAATCAAGAGGCAATTCTAGATTTGAAACAGAAGGAAGAATGAAGAATTACTGGTATAGGAATGGGCTGGGATAGAACAGCTGAGATTATTATTAAAGAAAACTATGAAAAGTGAAGGGAAAGAAATTCAAATATTGATACTAGCAAATATGGAAAGATTTGAAAGAAAGCTAGACAATACGAGCATGCAAAATGAAGGAGGAAACCCAAAGAGATTTTTTTTAAGGAAGAGGAGGAAATAGGATTGGCAGATTGTATGAGATGAAAAGATGAAAAGTTAAAAGAAATTAAGTTCAAGATTACATAAGGATAAAACAATTGATCAATTTAATTACATTTTTATTATTGTAAAAAAAAAATATATATATGAGAACATTTGTAGAAAGATTAGGATTGGAAAATGAAGAATGGTCATGCAGAAAAAGGATAGATGAAGAATGCTATAGGGAAAAAAACTCCAGTATGATTTTGGAAAGTAATAAAATGTCATATGTAGTTGGAAATATAACAAGTGCTTGTCCTAATAAGTGGTAAGGAGTAGAAAAGTACAAAAGATAAAAATATGAGGGAATAAAGGAAAAAGAAAAGATACATTATTTGGTAAAGAAAGCAAGGAAAAGTATGAATATTATGGTGTCAGGAATTTTAGATGAAGGATGCAACAAGTCATTGCTTGAAAAAAGATGATAAACAAGGATAATTAATAATTGAACTTAGTTGAGAAGAAAAGAAAGTGGTAAAAG
>SEYY01019925.1:105000-119008 GCA_009176605.1 Armadillidium nasatum
TATATTTTGCACGATTTCAGGATGAATATATAAGTAGCATGAGTTTCTGGAGTTTGAAGACAACGGTAATCCTTGAAGACAGCATCCCTGCGGCGGATAGCACGAGAACAAGCAGAGTTAAACCAAGGTTTGTTAGGTTTAGTAGAAGGGAAAGAATATGGAATGTACGCCTCCATGCCAGAGAGAATCACCTCTGTTATACGCTTTGCACACTCCGAGGGATTCCTTTCCACGGAAACAGTAATCATTCCATGGGAAATCAGAAAGTACAACCGCAAGTCAGACCAGTTAGTGGCACCGAAATGCCAGAAACGTCTCCTCGCCGGGGCGTTCTTGCGGAAGACTTGAAGAGACAGGAACAAGATACAGAGATAAGAAGATGATCAGATGAACCCAGAGGAGGAAAGAGTTTAACAGTGTAAGGAGAAGGATTAGAAGTTAGAAAAGATCAAGTATGTTGGGTTCATCACCAAGACGGTCAGGGATACGGGTAGGGAGATTGCACCAACTGCTCAAGGTTGTTCTGGATAGAAAATTGGTAAGGCAGGTTCACCAGCTGGATCATGAGAACTAGATGAAAGCCATTGGTGGTGGTGAACATTGAAATCACCTAAAATGATGATTTCAGAGAAAGGAGAAGAATGAATGTGTTCTATTTTGGAGTTAAAATAGTCGAAGAATTTTGGATAGTCTGTAGAGTTAGGAGATAAGTAGACAGAACAAATGAATTTAGTTGTAGAGTTTCAAGAAAGTTTAAGCCATAAAGTAGAGAATTCAGAAGACTCCAAATTAGAGACACGAGAACAAACATCGTTGCGCACATATGCGCAACATCCGCCTTTGGCTGAAAATTGAGGATAGAGACAGTAGGAGGAAACAGAGTAGGGTTTGCTGTCAGAGCACTCAGACACCTGAGTTTCAGTTAAGAACAAGAGATGAGGTCTAGAAGAAGAGAGGTGATGTTCAACAAAGTGGAAATTAGAAGACCGCGAATGTTGCAGAAATTAATGAAAAAAAAGACCGTGCACCAGGGCAAGGCATAGAGGTCTTGGTGGCACCAAACCCATCACCAGGAGGCCACCAACTCCCAAGTGTGATGGGGGAAAAGGTGGAAGAGGGCTAAATTTGGAAGTTTCCCCTCCAAGTTTCTCTGAGGCATTTTTGTTTAGCCATCTTAATTTTAATAGGTAATGTACATGTAAGCACTTGTAAATTTGTAGAGTACATGTGAAGAAGGGGGAAGGTTGTAGGAGCACAGGCATTCCAATATAAGACAAGGGTACACCAGAGACCCTCTGAGAAGGTGAAACGTGAAAAGGAATGAACCAAAGAGCAATGGACAGAAACAAAATGGTCCATCCCACCCTATCATCCTTCAGACAGTGCTGTGTCCTTCCCCTATTGTAGGCAAAAAAAAAAAAAAAAAAAAAACTTTTTCTCCATTGCTTGTGCAATGACATAGTTATATTGGATCATTCATCTTTGTACAGTTTATAAACCAGCATTTTGCAGCCTGCCTCTACTTGATATGTTATCATGGCCAGTTACTCTCAATTAACGCCAAGGAAAAAAAGAGTGTCATTGCTGCATTACAAGAAGGTTATTCCACTTATTATATTGCTCATTAAGTGTCATGTAATCAGTCCACAGTAAGAAGTATGGGTTTGTTGACAGGAAACATGGAAGCATGCAGAAATGACCATCTACTTCAAAGCAAGGTCATGTTTTGAAGCTTTTGTGCCTAAAAAAATCATTCTATCTTCATCTGTGCTGAAATGGGAGTGGGAAGAGGCCACAGGTGTAGTGGCTAGTGCAGTAACTGTGCAAAGACACCTGTTCAAAAACAGGATTGTAGCTCATTCAAGAAAAACTTCTCCTCATACCTAATATCCTAAAAAAAAAAGAAAAGGCACATTTAGAGTGGTATATAGAACATGCCAAATCGACCCCCAACCAGTGGAAGTTTGTTATTTTGACAAAATAAAAAATTTGGCAATGATGGTAAATGAACTGTTTGTCATAGAAAAGGAGAGAATGCACTCCTGTCTGTATTGTCTATTAAATTCCTTGCTAGTCAAATGCTAATGCTTGCATATTGCTCTGAGGAGTAGTTCACCTACATTTTTAAAAAGTAAATTTAAAGGCCAAAGGTTCTGACAAATGATATGCCATTAAAATTGTACAATTTGTTAAATTCTCGTGGCTATTATTTTCAAGATTTGTTTTTGGTGTACAAAATCTTTTTCTGCACCTCAATTAACAAAAAAAATTGATTTCAGACCATTTTATCTTCGTATTTTTAATATATTAAGAAAAATGTTCCTGACCCTCTAGAGTTACCACATACATAAATAAATAAATAAATAAAATTAAATATATATATATATATATATAGTATATATATGGTGTTTATCAGAGTGGCCTGTTAATATATCAATTTAACACATAAAAAAAATAAAAAAAATAAGTAATAAGTAATTAAAACAAACATTATACCTTTAATTATTAAAATATATGTCAACTAACAACAAGACTCATGTTTTAATACAAACGAAAATATACCACACAAGCATAACCAGATGAAAAATATACATAAACTGAATATTTAAATAAATTAAATACAAAAATTAAAAAAAAACTTCCATCCACAATTATATAAATATTATATATACTATATATATATAATATACTATAATATATATATATATATATATATATATATACTTATTATTACAAAATAGTTTACGTCCTAGATACTTAAATTTATTGTATTTATTTTTACTGACATTCCACGTTAGGAGTAATTTTACCACTTTTACCCTTTAAGCCCAAGTTAGGCTAAGTTAAACATTTGTTGGACTTTAAAAATTTACTGAAATTCTACAATCTAACAAACTAGTATGACTTAACCTAACCTATACTTAAAGGGGAAAAGAACGCCTAACCTCACAAATATCAGATATATCAATATATAAAATTTTTTTAAAAAATACAAATTAAAATATCTGCAATGTAATGTATTACTTCAAAAAAATATATATATATATATATATATATATATATATATATTACAGTTCTGGCAACACTGAAAATTATGCAGTTAAAACTCATAAGTTTTGGCAACCATCGCTTTGTTTTTTTTATTTTGTCCCATTGAAAGCAATGATCAAATTCTCAAACACTAGGATACATGGAACTATTAACATCAACTCGAATTTCTATTTGCAAAAAATAAATTAATAAATAACTTTTAACATGATTAAAAACACCTTCAAATTTTAAAGAATTAGCCGTCAGACCCTAGAAATGTTTTAATTACTTGTCAAACTGGTAGATAAATAAAAAAGTAAAAATACATTTCCATTAAAAATTTTTGCATTTCACGTACCTTATTGAAGTTGAAAATATATATATTTTTTTTTTTTACACAAGTAAAGTTCAGCCGGCACAAACCTCACCCGCAGGTTACTTAGGCCGGTCTGAAGAATAAAAAAATATTCAAGTGGTTTTCTTTTTCTCCTTTGGCAATTTTTAATAAAACAACAACTTTTAAAAACAGATGATCTCGATTTTTCCCTCATGTCAATTAAGCTGTCTTTTTATTGGAAGTTCCTTTCAAATTTTGAACTTTTATTTTTATTCTTGTATTACTTAATTAAACTAGCCTAAATATATAATAAACTATGACAAACAAGGTATTTAAACAATACACACACACACACACACACACACATATATATATATATATATATATATATATATATATATATAATATATATATATATATATATATATATATATATATATATATATATATATATATATATATACTGTAGGTGTCTGCACCAAAGTTTACGGGTAAACTTTGTCTGCACTCTACTCTGCAGATTTAACTGTGGTATATGGAGGTGGTCGGGAGATTTAATAATTATCTGCGGTATCATTTTGGTAGCCTACCGTATTTCACGTGTGATTTTAAATTCTTTGTTTTTCCTTATGTGAATTTGAAATACCATTCTACCAGTTGTACCTTGCATGTTTTTGTGCCCTCATCGTAGTGGTATATGTAATCAAAAGATTTATTTCCTTTCCATTTTTGTCACTCGATGCATAGCCTTCCAGTTGGTGGCAGTTATGGATGTGGCACACATCTCATCTGCATATTTCAGCATTTGGATTCCTTCCTTCCTCATTTCATAATTACTCTTTGCGTTGGTTGTCGGAAGAAGCAAACTTCTTAATAAATGTTGGATTATTTGATGGTGTTATGAAATACCAGCATTCTAGAATTTATTTCACCCAAAGAATACAACATTCCTACCAAATAATGATGGCCCCAGAGTGAGAACTACTTTTTGCGGACTACACAAGACACTCTATCAAAAATTTTTATATTATTACTTTTTTATATCATTTTTTTTTTTTTTTTTTTTTTTTTTTTTGTTTTTATAAATATAGTTGTATATTTACATATATATATATATATATATATATTAGTATATATAGTATAGTCAATATCATATCACACACGGCGTTAGGATCAAACGGTTATACAAAGTACAACCCCCACTTTACTACTAATACGTTATTTATATCAAATATATATTATATATATATATAATAATATATATATATGATATATATTAATATTTTATTATATTATAGTATTATATATATATTAGTAGTAGTGTATATAGTATTATATATATATATATATATATATATATATATAAGGGTGTGGTTCCCAAATAAATAAGCATAAAGTACAGAAACAGCGACAGATGTTGCGGCAGACACATGACTGTGTTTAGGAGGGAAATGCTAGGTGGTGATTGATCGATGAGGCTAGCCACCAAACTGACGGCTGAGAGAATGTGTGTGCAATTGTAAAAAAAAAAAAAAATAACAGTTGTTGAAGTATCTCGTCTAATAAAAAACAATTCAATACACAATGTTTGTAAAGTTAAAAACACTAACTGAAGCAATATAGCTAAAATTTAACAAAATATATATATTATCGAAAAGTTAAAGCTTGCAGTCAAACTTTCACAATAGAAGCATTCGAATTGTTATTGTATTACACTTTCTCTTGAAGCTTCGTAGAGCCGTTCAGGGCTACTATTTCTGCTGTAGATAGGGTATATAACAGTACTCTCCCCGAAACTCTGACAGTACCAAGCCTTCATATATAGGAAGACTAATGTGTTTTTCAGAACTAATCCGTCAAACTACAGGAGTGCGTCGCAGTTACCACCAGAAAGTGTGACCGGCATAAGACCCTGAGAAAACGTCGGTATTGCTAGAGACGGGGGCGAAAAGTAGAAGATAGAAGAGTAGGAAAAGATGCATAATCGATCAACAGAGGTGAAATTGATGGTCTAAAAGGTATCGTAAAAGGAGAGTAGTTAAGGTCATCCTGAGGGTACAGATTCTATCCGAAGAATGCAAGTTTCAGTCTTTTGATGGATAAAACCTTCGTTGAAGTAGAACATTGGGAGAGGAAAGTCTTTTCTTAATGACCTAAAACCTGAAAAGGTCCTTCGTATCGAGTCCGTAAGCCTGATATGAATCATGGTGTACAAAAACGTGTGAGGAAGTAGCAAGATCATTTGGAATGGAAGAGTGTGTGTTTTGTGTTCTAGTAGGTGTAGGTTTTCAAAAGAAAGAACACTGGCGAAAGCGTGAAAGATATACGAAAGGATTTAGAAGAAACAAAGGACTCACAGGGTAGACTCAGAGGAAAATCATAAACAAGTCCATCAGAAGTGCACTGCAGGTCTTCCTTCA
Source organism: Armadillidium nasatum (assembly GCA_009176605.1). Lineage (NCBI taxonomy): Eukaryota > Metazoa > Arthropoda > Malacostraca > Isopoda > Armadillidiidae > Armadillidium > Armadillidium nasatum. The sequence continues at coordinate 110,788 of SEYY01019925.1, forward strand.
TAACCGAAAAAATGCCATGAAGGAGGAAGGTAAAAAACTTCCGTCCACCGTTCTTTATAAGGATGAGATGCAAATGAAGCTTTCACTTGACAGTGCAAGCGTTCTACCATAACATTATCTGAAGGGAAAAAAAGCTGTTGTATAAATCCGACATGTGCCAATTAGAGACATATAATCGCTTCACAAAAAGGATTCAAACTAACTTCCCTGGTCATTCATGATCGTCTCTAGGACGCCGAAGTGACACACCCGGTTGGCTAAGAATGCTTTTGTAACTGTCTCAGTCGTGATGTCCTTGAGCGGGATGGCATTAAATCATTGAATGAAGCGGTCGATTCAGGTGAGAAGAGAAGAGAAACCTTCCGAAGGCGGAAGTAGGGCGACGAGATCAATGTGAACATGTTGAAGCTTCTCACCCGAGGGAACAAATTCACAAAGAGGAGTCTTGGTGTGACTATGTACCTTGGTTCTCTGGCAGAAAAGGCAATTAAGCGAGTGCCCAAGTCTTGAAATCAATCTGCATGTTCAAGTTCTAGGTGGAAATTCCACCAGGAGGAGCAGATGGAGTAAGAGCGTTGTAGATAACAGGCAATGGTGGTAAGTTTAAATGTGTGAAAGGTAGAGCTAAGAAAGTTAAGGCCAAGAATTTTTTGTGTGAGCGGAATTATATAGATGTGATGTAAATGGATATATATGTACGAATGTGCTCACTCGCATATATGAGCGAGTATGTTTAAATAAAAATTCCTTTTAACTTATCATCGCATAGTATCGAACGGCATAAATATATCTAACAAAATATTTATCATACCAACCATAGAAAAATAATGTGAAAAATATCAAATTCATTTTGCCTTAATAATATTTACTACTCAATGTCTGTTTAATCTGTAATCTTAATTGTTATAATTATTGCTTTATGATTTGATTAACTCTATAATTTACTAATTGTGTTTTATTTTCAAGATGATATTGATAATGACTCTGGTTAGACTCGAAACGTCTATAAATTAAGAATATAATGTCTCTATCATCGTTGTTAGATCTTTGGTTAATATATATTATATATATATATATATATATATATTATATATATATATATATATATATATATATATATATATATATATATATATATATATATATATATATATATATATATATATATATATATATATATATATATATATATATATATAATATATATATTATATAATAATTAAAATTAATAGTGTGGTTATGAAAATTATAAATAAATTGGAAATTGAGTGCTTTACATCCTATGACGACCAATAATTTACCAGTATATATCATTTGTTAAACAAGTTAAACTGATATTTGAAAGAAATACAGATAAATCACTTAATACAAAATATAAATAAATCTTTTTATTTTTAATTAATAGCTAAAAATTAATGGTGCAGGAGGAAAAGATAAATAGATAGAAACCCAAAGAGGTGTGTTATTTTGTAGAAAGTACTGTAAATGGTTTAGTAGCAAATTTGACACTATTGCTCGGGTTTCGCTATTCAGCTTTAACTTGTATTTAGTCTATTTCATACTTTGTTACTTTAACACTTCTAAATCCGCGTTGTCTTTATAATAATGATAACAACAACGAAACACCTAATACTGTAAGATAAGGCAAGTAACCGTTATTAATTCACATCAAAAGTATTCAAAATAAGATGAAATAAATGTTAGATTGCAATTTATACATCTGTAAATTTCCATACATCTCAATCCGAAAGTTATCTCTGATGAGTTTCCAAACGATCAGAATTCATAAATGGTGTGAAGCTCGAAAAGAAAACCAAAAGCGCAACTAAATCAAAAGATAAAATGTTTATCAATAATTTAAATAGATATTCTGAAACTTCTTATCTGTAAATCAAGTTAATTATTAAAGTATATTAGCATTTAAGATGATTAGCATACCTCCTATATATATATATATATATATATATATATATATATCTATATATATATATATATATATATATATATATATATATATATATATATATATATATATATTATATATATATATATATATATATATATATATATATATATATATATATATATATATATATATATATATATATATATATATATAATATATATATATATATATATATATATATATATATATATATATATTATATATATATAAATCGTATATTATATATATATATATATATATATAATATATATATATATTATATATATATATATATATAATATATATATATATATATATATATATATAATATATATATATACGTACCTTATTTATTATGGAAAGCTGCTGATATTCTTATTTAAAAATAAGATTAGTTCTTCAAGTTTTATAGCGAAAAGTTTTCATTCTCTAATGCATTCAATCTCTCGTTGCACATGGTACTACGTTTAAAAGTTTTTATTTTTCAAAGTCGAGAAACATCTTCTGCTTCAACGTCGTCATCGAGTTGTAATTAATTTGTAGTAGCTGGTGATATTTGAAGTTGATCCTAATTTATCCTACTGCAAAATCTCGGAATTTGACCACAGCCTAATGATTGATTGACTCATAAAAAGACGCTGAGCCAGACGTACGATGTTGTCCAAACACTTTAAAAAACCATAAATTACGTAGTTATTAAAATTATGTTTTTTTTTTTTAATTCCCAATTTTTCTAATCAAAACTCTTCAACGATCCCAAAAATGTTATCGTTTTAACATACGTTTAGTAGCTTCTTAGATATTTAAGGGCTAAAGTGCAGTCTGGCCATATATAATATATATATATATATATATATATATATATATAATATATATATATATATATATATAATAATATATATATATATATATATATATATATATATATATAATATATATAATAATAAAAAAATAAATCTGGTAATTTTCTTTCACAATAAAAAAAAAACACAGCTCCACTCCAAAGGTTCTATGGCAAACTGTTTTATTTAGTGTTTATATTCTTTACGTCCTGTCCTTTTAGGACAAATCTGGCAACATTCAAATACTTAATATTCAAAAATATTCTCCATGTTGCCAAAAAGCAAAAGGAAGACAACCTGGCAACTTGACAAAAACTGCTATTGCAATTTGTCATACTTTTTTTCGTAACTTGCCATATCTGTCCTATATTTAAGAACAAAAAATTTGGTCTAATTTAGGACTGAGAATTTACAGCCCATATTTTAAATAATTGCAATGCGTGAAAATAAATATCGTACCCAAAAATTTGCAGTTGCAAAATGCATTTACTTCTTATTTTCTTTAATGATTTATACTTTTTATGTAAGTTGTTAAAAAAATGAATTTAAATCACTTTTCTCTGACAAAAATTTCATATTTATATCAACATCCTACGCCTGGTATTTTTAATTTGGAGGGGCTGCAGCCCTGGAGCCCATAATGACGAGCCGCCACTGTATATATATATATATATATATATATATATATATATATATTATAATATATATATATATATATTATATATATATATATATATATATATATATATATATATATATATATATATATATATATATATATATATATATATATATATATATATATATATATATATATATATATATATATATATATATATATATATATATATATATATATATATATATATATATCTCCTCCGGTGAGCAAAGGCCAGAGGCCTACCAAATTCCACCAGAGTTGTGAAAAATCTATCCTGGTCGATGGTGGCCGACATGCCCAAATACACGGCGTTTGAAAGTATGCAAGTCAAAGGAAGTTGGGAAAACAGATAAAGGGAGTGTGTTCCAAACTTTACCAGTAGAGTACATGTAAGACTGAGCATAGCGGTTAAGTCTGGGGTCGGAGAGTTGGGCAGAGAAAGGATGAGACTGTGTTGAAAGACTTGTAGCACGAGATCTTCTCAATGGAGGAGGTATGCGACGAGAGAGTTCAGAAGAGCAGTGTCCATTGTAATAGAATAGAGAGAGTGACGCAACAATTCGACTGGCAGGAAAAGATTGGAGGGAGTTAGTAAGAGCAGGAGAGTTGATGAGACGAAAACCCCTAGACTCCACCTTCTCAAGCAGAGCTGTATGTGGAACCACCCCAGATGTGTGAAACGTACTCCATACAGGGGTGAACAACACCCCCTATAAAGAGCAAGCAACTGGGGTGGCGTGAAATAATTCTGAAGGCTCCTCAGAACACCCAACCTCTTAGAAGCTTGTTTAGAAAGAGAAGTAATGTGTTCTTTCCAAAAAATATCACAAGAAAAAGATACCCAAAGAATATTAATATTATTATCGGGACCATACGCCTTCTTAGTATTAAGCTCAGAGAGAGCAGAAATGACATCTTTAGAAAAAAATTATAATTTTTTGGCACGAATGAGTTGGAGGGGGTTGAAGGAGGAGGTATAGCTCTGGAATCATCTAAGTTTGAATTAGAGGCAAAAGTTTGAGCAAAGAGTTCAGCTTTAGAAGAAGGTAAAACAGCAGTTGTACTGTCAGGAGATACTAAAGGAGGAAAAGAGGAAGAAGCAAAGTTAGAGTTGTCATATTTTTTTGTAAAATGCCAGAAAGAACGTGAAGAAGAGGAACCAGAAAGATTATTGCATGTTCTACGGAGAAAAGAGTTTTTAGTGTTACGAAGAATAGATTTTGCACGATTCCGGGATGAAATATAAATTGAGTGAGTTTGAAGAAGATGGTAATCATCCCTGAAGCTAACATTCCTGCTCCGGATTGAGCGAGAACAAGCAAAGTTAAACCAAGGTTTGTTAGGTTTAGTAGAAGAAAAAGAAATGGAATGTATGCCTCCATGCCAGAGAGAATCACCTCGGTTATGAGTTCTTCAAACTCCAAGGGACCCCTCCCACGGAAACAGAAAACATTCTACGGGAAATCAAAGAAGTACGACAGCAAGTCCGACCAGATTGCCACAGACGTTTTTTTTCAATTGAAGGGGAACTTTCTTGTGGAAGACTTAGAAGGTGATCGAAGGAACCCACAGGTGGAAAGAGTTTAACAGTATAAGGAAAAGGATTAGAAGTTAGAAAAAGGTCTAGAATGTTGGGTTCATCTCCAAGAAATCAGGATACGAGTAGGGAGCAGCACCTACTGTTCAAGGTCGTTTTGGATAGCGAAACGGAAGGCACGTTCACCAGCTGTATCATGAGAACTAGAAGAAAGCCATTGACAATGGTTTATTTTGTTTTTTTTTTTATATATATATATAAAAGTTTCCATCTCACTGGCATTGCCCTATTCTAGGAGAAAAACTTTTCTAGGTAGCATATACCTAGGATCCCCAAGTGTGATCGAATCGGCGCCCTCAAGCACCTAATCTGATGATTTCAGATAAAGGAGAAGAAGAAAGAATGTTCTCTATTTTGGAGTTTAAATAGTCGAAGAATTTAGGATAGTCAGTAGAATTAGGAGATAAATAAACAGAACAAATGAATTTAGTTGTAGAATGGCAAGAGAGCCTAAGCCATAAGGTAGAAAATTCGGAAGACTCCAAATTAGAGACACGAGAACAAACGACATCGTTGCGCACATATGCACAACAACCGCCTTTGGCTGAAAATTGAGGATAGAGACAGTAGGAGGAAACAGAATAGGGTTTGCTATCGGAACGCTCAAACATCTGAGTTTTGTTCAAGAATAAGAGGTGAGGTCTAGAAGAAGAGGAGGTGAAGTGTCAACAAAGTGGAAATTGAGTGCAGACTCCGAATGTTGCAGAAATTAATGAAAAAAAAAATAGACCGTGCATCAGGACAAGCCGGCAGCTGTGTCTTGGTGGCACCAAACCCATCACCGAAGGCCACCAACTCACAAGTGGTGACGGGGGAGGTGTGGATAATATATATATATATATATATATATATATATATATATATATATATATATATATATATATATATATATATATATATATATATATATATATATATGCACTTTACTTTTTTCACCCCCTCGCCACCGTAAAGGGGTGGCCACTTCGCTCAGAATGCCCGGCCTCAACCACAGGTCGCCCAAGATTGAGAAGTTCCAAGCTGTTCTAAGTTGCTGTCTGGAAGGACAGGTCAGCATTAGATGTGACACTGTCTCTGGCGCCCATGCTACATTTGGGGCATGAAGAGGGAGGTAGTTTGATTTATGTGAAATTTGTATTTGTAGTGTTGTAGATTTTTGTGATGCCCGCATCTGAGTCTAGCTAGGGATATTTGGACTGGTATGAGGAGGGTGTTAGATTCCTTTGCAATGTCTGGAGGCGGTGTATTAAGAATAGTATTGTGCTTGCGCTGTCTTAGGTATTTTTCTGTTAGGCTTGTGTGGATGTGTTTTATGTATTAAGTATTGTTTATTGAAGGATGAATGTTGTTCAAAATGAGTCTGTAGAGAAGTGCAGTGAAGATGGTGATTGTCTTAGTTTGTTTTGTGTAGGGTTTGTAAAAGTTGCATGGCAAAGGTGATCAAGCTGTTCCTAACATTTCTAAATGAGTTACAATTGAAAGTATTTTCGCTTCATCTTGCAGGTGTTGTTGCGGGGTTCTTGAGGTGCATCCAGTTATAATTCTGAGTGCTTTGTTTTGTATTATTTATAATTTATTCATGTTTTGATTAGAAAGAAGTGGGTGCCATGTTGGGAAGTGTAATTGAGAGTAGGATGTATGTACTGTTTGTACGTAGTGATGGCAATTTGTTGGCAATTGTGTATATTAGTGTTGGCAATAATTTTTAATACGTTTAATTTCCTGTTTGCGGATGCTGATATGTTTAATATGTGTTTGGAGAAAGTGAGGTGGGGGTCTAGAGTAATTCCTAATATTTTCGGGTGTTTGTTTAAAGGGATGGGTATATTGTTTAGCGTGACTTGGGGGTGTGCGGATGATAATTGTCAGCGGTCTGTAGTGATGAGGGTAGTTGATGATTTGCTGGGGAAAGCGGACATTCTGTTGGATGTCAGCCACTCCTGTTTGAGGTTCATGTATTCTTGAGTGATGTTTGTGGCTATTGTTAAATTTTGATGAGTAGTTGTGATGGTGATGTCGTCTGCAGATGTTGTTATGTGGGTGTGTGGGGATTGACGAGATGGAAAGTCTGATGTGAAGAGATTGAAAAAAGTTGGGGACATTATAGCTCCTTGAACCACGTTTTTTATGTTGATTGTCCGTGATTTTAGGTTATTGTGTTGAACTAGTGCTGTTCTGATGGATAGGAAGTTTGATATCTATTTTTTGTGTTGGTTGGGAAATCTAATTGAAAGATTTTGTTCATGAGGATGTGTTTGGGAACTGTATCGAAAGTTTTGTTTAGATCCATGGCTATGAATATTGATTTATGTATGAGTTGTTGGTTTAGTCCGTTGATTATAAGTTGAATTGTGTTTATGAGTAATGTGGTAGTTGAATGGTACTTTTCATATCCGTGTTGAAAATTTTGAGTTGGATAATATTAAGAATTATTTTTTTCTAAAAGTTTACAGAGTGTGGAGAGAAGTGAGATAGGACGGTAAGAAGAGGGGTTTGTTGGGTCTTTTCCAGGTTTGAGCTTCGGATTGATTACTGCTTTCTTCCAGAGGTGTGGGATGTAATTGAATTGTATGGATTTATTGAAAATGAGTGTTAAGTATGAGATTATAGAGTGTGATATATATTTGATCAGTACCTGTGGTGGGAGAATTTTAGTGGCGTTTGAGGTGATTTCGTTTGGAGGTTCAAAGTTATTTTTTTCATTTTCTTTAAATTTCTATTTATTATCCTTTTTTGTAGATGTGTAGATTTTTGACATTGTTTTGCATATAGTGCGTTACGATGTATTGATGTATTTTGGGGGGGAAATAGGAAAGAGGGTGTTTTGGTTTAGGATTGTTTCGTGAGTGTGGGGGGGATTGTTTTTAGCGTTGTGTAGGGTTCTAATTGTTTTCCATATTCTGTTATTTGAATTTTAGAGGTTTTTTGGGGGGTAGTTTTGAAAGGTGTTCGTTGTGAGGGTTTTAATCATATTGTCTATTTAGGTGTTTGTGTTGTTTAATTGTGTGATATGAGTTTGATGTTATATATATATATATATATATATATATATATATATATATATATATATATATATATATATATATATATATATATATATATATATAATAATATATTATATATATATATATATATATATATATATATATAATATATATATATATATATATATATAT
>SEYY01019926.1:0-7500 GCA_009176605.1 Armadillidium nasatum
TTTTACTGGCCTGGCCTCTCAGTCTGAGAATATCAGTTTGCGTGTTATAATTTGTTATCATTCCTCTATACACCAACCAGAAATAAGGAATGTAGTAAGTGTAGGTTTTTTAAAAATATTTTTTTACGAAAAGGGGGATTTTGTTTTTTGAAAACAAAGGTTTGTTAGAAGCTTTTGTAACTAATATATTTAGGAATACACACACCAAATTTCAAAAAAAAAAAAAAAAAAAAATAAAATAAATTCAGATGGCCACAATGTAAATCTAAACATACCTTAATTATTCCGAAATAACTTTTAAACTGTAAATCCCTCGTTAAAACGTTAGGAATGGACTTTTTTCGTCGGGAAAGAAATTATCTACACTGAAATTTTCAAAATCGGATGAATTTTTTTTTTTTTTTTTAATTGGACCCTCTCTTAGATGCCAAAATTACATTTAAATTTAGTGCTAATAACACTGGAATGATAATTATACTGATAGTAATTGAAATACAAACTTTAATAATTGTTTTATTATTTATAATAAAAGATTAAAGTAATTGAATCTTAATGATAAATAATATTAATAATAAATAAAATATAATAATAATAATAAAAATAATAATAATAATAATAATAATAATAATAATAATGAAGATGATGATGATGATTATGATGATGATATATAATAACAATTTAATAATAGTAATAATAAAAAAATTAATTTATTTTAACAAATATATCATAATAATCATCATAATAAAATATATATGATTATATATGAATGATATATATTTAAATAAAATATAATATAAATAATAAAATAAATAAGATAAAATCATAATAATATAATAATAATAAATAATAAACTAAATATAATAATTAAAAATAATATAATAATAATAATAATAATAATTTAAATTTTTTTTTTTTTTTTTTTTTTTTTTTTTTAATTATAATAAAATATAATGTAATAAATAAATTAGAACAAAATAAAAATAATAATAATAATATAATATTGATAATATATAATATATAATATAATATAATAATATAAAATATATTATTAAATTTATAATAAATAAATAAATAAGTCATTTATTTTAAAATTTCAAAGATTGTTACATACACAGCCCACATAAATCTTATTTTAAATAAAACCTCCACACACATTTTACTATATATATATATATATATATATAAATATATATAAAGGATATATATAGTATATATATAATATAATATATATATATTATATTATAATATATATATATATATACTTATATATATATTGTATATATATTTAATATATATATATATTTATATATATCTTTATATAATATAATATTATATATATATATATTATATTAATAATATTATATATCTATACATATATAATTTTACTTTTTAGAGAGTAGACTTCCTCACAACCCAAATCATACTGAGCAGGAATTAAAATTCAGTTTAATTTTCACTTCTTTTTTTTCTTCTTCTTTTGCAAGCAAATATTTTGAAATTTTAAACCGTAATGATGAAAAAATTATTCAATGTAGGTAGATCAATTAATAACACACCACACATACACCCACACATATATAGTATTTATAATATATATATTACTATATTATATATATAAATTATTATATATAATATATATATATATATATATAATACGTTATATTATATATATATATATATATAATATAAAATATAAATATAAAATAAAATATATTTATATATAGAATATTATAATATATATATATAATATATTATATATAATATAATATATATATAAATATTTATTCCTTCGTCTTCAACTTTCCGATTAGCTTCATCTGATGGATTTCCCGGTGGGCATAACAACTGTGAAATTCAACTCCTTAAAAACTCAACGCTTCACATCTCCTCTCAAAAAACCCCCCCTTTCTATCCTCTCGCGATCTCCCGTCTCACCTGTAAATAACATTACATTCTTGGTCTTACATAAACAATAATGTCTTTGAAACCTCGGATCATAATCGCTGCCAAAGCGGCCTCTAAAAAGCTGGAGTTCTGTTTAGGTCGAGAATTTTTTTCTGACAGTTACTCCAATTATAAGGGTCTAGCTGCCTTGTATGGAGTACTGTTTACATCTGGGGGCTCGGCTCCTTCTTTTTGATAGGTTGAGTCTAAAGCTAACATTATAATCTGTCCCTACTTTCAAACTCGCTTGACCCTCTTCTCGCGTGACATTGCACACTATCTCTTTTCTATAGTACTACAATGACAGGTGTTCGAGAAATTGTCTCTCGCATTCCTCCACGTTGTCGTCCTCGTTGCACAAGGGTGCCCTCTTTCACACCAAGTTGGTGTTCATTGGGAAACCCCAGGCTAGCTCTTGTGGTGCTCCTCTTTCCAGCCATCTGTCTGTGAACCTTACCATCAATATTTTCCTCATGCATTTAATCTCCACTCTTTAAGGGTCTGTCACTGCGTATGGGAATGTGGTTAGATTGTGGTTTGAGTGAGTTTTCTTCCTGCATGAAAGGGCTCTGCCGGAGGGTGGCATTTTCATATAAAATATATATATATATATATATATACTATATAATATATATATATATATATTAATTAATATATATATATATATATATATATATATATATATATAGTAATAGTAATACTAAATCATAGAATAATATAAATATATAATAATAATAATATAATAATAATAAATAATAATAATAATAATATTATAATAAAATATAATAACAATAATACTTATATAATAATCAATAACCATTAATATTATTAATTATTATTATATAATAATAATAAAAAAAAAAAAAAAAAAAAAAAAATTAATATAATAATAATATAATATAATAATAATAATAATATATAATAATATAAATAATATATTTATTTAATACAATTAATAATATACTAATATAATATAATAAATATATATATTGTAAATTTTTTAATAGTGGTCAAGACTTTGATTTAATTGAGTTGTTGAAAGAAACACCAATCTTCACTTACATTATTAAAGAAGAAAGTTTTCTTGCGAGAAATAGGTTAATATCAATAAATGTTTACAAAAAGTAAATTGCATATATATATATATAATATATATATAGTTATTATTATATTAATTATATATATATATATTATATATATATATATATATCAGACGAGCAAATCCGTATCTGGATACGAGGGTTTATCCATGGATTCGGATTCAAAAATTGCATAATAAGCTAGATTTGGATTCGTGTGGCTTGGATCCGGATTCGGATTCGGATGGAGATTCGAGAAATCCAAAAATTAGTTGGATTCGATTTTAATTCGATGGTTCAGGATTCGGATTAGGATTCGTATTCTTTCATTAACGGTGTCAAAATCTAAACAACTTTCTTATTTTTTCTTCTGATAAAACTTTCGGACCTTTTTTTCAAAAACATTTCTTATAACTTATGTAAATCTGCCTTTCCACCTCTTATTCTCTCTGACTGTCCTATAGTTAACATTCCTTTCTGAAAGAGTTAATTTATTCTACTTCTAATTCCACCATTTACGAACGTTCTTTACCTCATCCTACTCCTCCTATCTGGTGTTCTAAGGCTCTACCTATTATTACACAGGATTGGGTGCCTGAGATCCCGAGATTTATGGATAGCATTCATTGTCGTAATTTAATGAATAGTGCGTCTGTGATAGCGCCTGTCTTCGTTCTATTCAACTCTCTACTCCTTAATACTAAAATTTTGACTCTGTGCTTGAAGCGAGGAAAAGTTCAGTTGATCCTGAAGAAAGGTAGCTGCTCTAATACTTCAAATTATCTTCCCATAGCTATCACTGGTATTCTGTCTAAAATTCTCATATCCAGGATAATCTGGAATCTCATTTCTTTCTCTCAGATCATCAAAATGGCTTTCGAAGCTCAAAGTCTGCTGGTAATATACTCTCCGATCTCACTGATTTATGATTTTCTGTCTTTTGAGGGTTCTGGGAAATCCTTGTTTTTTTTTTTTTGTTTTTTTTACAGAACACCGCCACTCACGGGCATAGCTCTTTCAAGGTTGAGGGCCACTTTATCTTTAAGCTTCCTTTCTATGCTTTCATCCTTCTCTTTGCCTACTCATGTCTAGTTTTCTCTCAGTTCATTCCATATCAGCTCTCGTTGATAAAACGACTGCCTCATCTTTTCCTGTTAACTGTGGCGTTCAAGTTTGTGTTCTGTCTTTAACTTTACTCTTATTTTTCATTAGCGATATTCTCAGCAGCACTTCTAACCATTTATTCTTATGCCTATTTCAAAACTCTCTATATTACACTCATCTCAAAACTTTTTCTTTTGCATCTAGAGTTGCCGCTCTGGATGAGATCTTTTTGGCGAGAGGCTGAGGGAGGGTCGTCTCAACCATGTGAAATTAATCTCTTTAAAAACTCAACGTCTTCACATCTCTCTTCCAGAAACATCTCTCGGCTTTCCTATCTCCTTCGATGTTTCTCTCGTTTCACCTGCCAGCAAAAAAAAAAAAAAAAAAAAAAAAAAAAAAAAAAAAAAAAAAAAAACATTGTAGGTCTGAACATATACAACTAATTGTCTTTACAAGGGTGAATTTTTACAAGTTTGAATTTTCGCTTATATTTTACTTTAATTAAAATTGAATTCAAATAAAATATTAAGTAAATATTTCAAAGGTGTAATAGGGATGTCTATTCATACTGACACACAAACTGTGATCTTCTCTTTTCTCAGACTCTTGGAATCTACTTACAGTTTCTGGAATCTTTTGCTGTGGCACTACACATATCAAAAAGACTTCGATAAAGCATTTAAACTAAACTTTGATTGGTAAATTAGAACTTTCAATATTTTGCTCTTTTTTTTAAATTTTTATCTTCGAACTTTCGGATATATATAATATATAATATTATATATATTATAATATATAGTATATATATATATATATATATATATATATATATAATAATTATATTATATATATAATATATATATATATATATATATATTATATTATATAATATATAATTTTATATAAATATAATAATATATTATATATATATTATATAATATATATAATATATATATATTCAAATATTTTCATTTTTTAAATTTTTTTATTTTGGTGATTTTTTTATTTCCATTATTTATTTTATTTAATAACTCTGCTTTTAAACCTATTGTTTTATAACTTATTAATTTTAGATTGCATTAATTTTGATTGTAATTTTAACACATTGCGAATTCTCTATTTATTTATTTTAATTGTTTATAGATTATCACTGATGATGGAGTTAGGTAATTATCCGAAACGTTTGAAGATTAAATAATTTAAATAAAAAAGAAAAATGTTAAAAGTTTTTTTGGAAATTTGCCTTCAATCAGTTTCTTATATTATTATATATATATATATATATATTTTATATATTTATATTATATATTATATATATATATTATATATATATATATATATATATATATATATATATATAATATATATATATATATATATATATATATATATATATATATATATATATATATATTAATATATATATATATTATATTATATATATATATTATATATTATATATATATATATATATATATATATAATATATAACTACCAATCTTCACTTTTTCAGAAGGAGAAATTAGTACACGACGCGACTATTCTCACAGCTCAAAACTTCGTAACTGACTTTTATTTTGAATGGGTAAAAGTTTTCTTACAAATATTGCAAATATGTTCTCATGCAAATGTACATTTTATCTTAAATTCTTTAGTGAAAAACAACTTTAAAAAAAATATATATATATATATATATATATTATATAATATATATATATATATATATATATATTATATATATATATATATATATATATATATATATATATAATATATATATATATATATATATATATATATATATATGAATGACATGCGCATTCGCGCAGCATCCGCATTTGCATTAGCATAACATCCACATCCGCATCCGCATTTGCAAACGTCCGAATCCGTATCCACAATTATTAAATGCGGAAATTTTGGATGTTTAAAATTTTGAAAGTTATTAATTTGTTGTTTAATGTTTTAATATATTATATTTAATATATATATATATATTATATATATATATATATATATATATATATATATATATATATATAATATATATATATATTATATATATATATATATATATATATAATATATATATATATATATATATATGTATATATTAAACATCAGAGTTTAAAGTTTGCTATAGGAATCGAACCCGGGCCCTATAGCACAAAAGCATAGAGTTTTACCTCTAAAATCTATGCTTTTGGAATAGGCCCGGGTTCGATTCCCCTATGGCAAACTTTAAACTCTGATGTTTAATGTATTTGATCTGGGAGGGTTAGCTTACCCTCTTATATATATTATATATATATATATATATTATATATTATATATATATATATATAATTTTGTTATATATATACTGCAATTGAGGATGCGAACCCTGACCTCTATGATGGTAAGATAATGCGCTACCCGACACCCGGGAGCAATCACAGGGGTTCATTGGGACTGGAGTCATGGCGGTTGATCATGAACATTTCCAACGTGATTCTTTTTTGTACCGTCGTGGTGTGGTGGTTAGCGCATTGTTGCACCATCTTGGATGTCAGGGTTCGAATCATCAATAGCAGTATAGGGCTTATATTTAGTAAAATTTTGTCCCACGAATTATGTGGTGTTTATATTTACGCTTTGATCTGTAGGTCCTTGATGATCATGAACATTTCCAATGTGATTCCTTTTTGTACTGTCGTGGTGTGACGGTTAGCGCATGGTCTTACCATCTTAGAGGTCAGGGTTTGAATTCTCAATAGTAGTATATTAATAGAGTAATATTTTGTCCTACGGATTATGAATTAACGGTTAAGCCTTGGGTCTGAGAGTTGAACAGAGATAAGATGAGACTGTGTAGAAAAGCGTGTAGCACAAGCTCTTCTCAATGGGGGAGATATGTGACGAGAGAGCACAGAAGAACAGTGTCCGTTGTAATAGCGATATTAAAGAGAAAGTGAAGAAACAGTTCGATGGGCCTTTAAATTTAGGATACAGAAAAGGGTTTGCTTTTTACCTGGAATCCAAAGTGAAGAGAAATAATCTCTCTCTCTCTCTCTCTCTCTCTCTCTCTCTCTCTCTCTCTCTCTCTCTCTCTCTCTCTCTCTTTCTCTCTCTCTCTCTCTCTTTCTCTCTCTTTCTCTTTCTCTTTCTCTCTCTCTCTCTCTCTCTCTCTCTCTCTCTCTCTCTCTCTCTCTCTCTCTCTCCCTTATAGAATAGGCTATTTAATATCTTAAAGAGCACTTCAGAGGAATTTGCCAATATATGTAATCATTTTTCCAAATAAATATGACAGATTCATTAAAGAGGTCAAACAGATTAAATCTAACCAAGAAAGGAATGA
Source organism: Armadillidium nasatum (assembly GCA_009176605.1). Classification (NCBI taxonomy): domain Eukaryota; kingdom Metazoa; phylum Arthropoda; class Malacostraca; order Isopoda; family Armadillidiidae; genus Armadillidium; species Armadillidium nasatum. The sequence goes on from SEYY01019926.1 coordinate 7,465, forward strand.
AAAGACTTAATTTTCAGATTAGTCAAATAAAATCTG
>SEYY01019927.1:17500-20000 GCA_009176605.1 Armadillidium nasatum
AATGCAGTAAATTGCTAATATCAATTCGCTTTAAAACTATATTTGCGTGCAAAGAAATTCCACGACTGAAGAGTTTAATTGAAAGAATATTTTGTGAAGCTTAATGAAATTGGAACGACTGAACGATTTATTCGTCTCACAAGAAGGGAAGAATAGCGAGACTCTTATCGGGGGGGGGAGGGATTTTCTTCTCATGAATGAAATATTAATTTAAATGGTAAAGGAACCCGAAGAGATAACACGTACGGGAAATAGAAAAGAATGGAGCACAGGAGTGTGAAAGGCGAAGAGGTCCAATGCAAAATAATTTAAGGACATTAGAATGTAAAAATAAAGAAAAGAAAAAAAGTGAAGGCATATAATATTATTATTGGATAGATAAATAAATAATCAAAGTTAACCATTGTGTAATGTACTCCATTATCGATATGATCAAGCTGGAAAGAAGAATAAAAATAAAAATAGAAAATTTTAAAGTGTTTATTTTCAATTTTGTCAAGAGTTAATTTTTTTTCTCTTTTGACGTTAGAACTCGATTTTCTTTACGAGAAATCAAGAAAAGGAACGAATGATCATAATTCTTGACACCAAAGTTTAGACGTTTAATCTCTTCGTGAAGACTTTTGAACTTCTCAACCAGAAGTCTTTTAATATATATATATATATATATATATATATATATATATATATATATATATATATATATATATATATATATATATATATATATATATATATATATATATATATATATATATGTATATGTGTGTGTGTGTGTGAATGAAAATAGCAAATATAATTAAAGTCTCTTTCACATTGATACTATAACAAAACACAGAGTTGCAACATTAAATGTCGCAATAGCGTTGTTTATTGATGAACTTAATGTCATGATGTGACAGTGTAGTACCATTATAAGTTCTTATTATTTATATATATATATATATATATATATATATATATATATATATATATATATATATATATATATATATATATATATATATATATATATATATATATATATATATATGATAGGAATTCTGAGAATATAAGTACATGATGCACATTAAGAAAAAGATGAAAGGAATAATATTGGTTTGAAGCAAAAGTGTTTCTCTCCCTCCTCTTTGCTGTTCAATCACCAATCCTCATAAAATACATTTAATTAACTGTTACAAGTCAGCGGCAAAATGTACTAAAGTAAATAAATGGCTGAGGCTAAAAGTTTAATGAAATTTATACAAAGATAGATTGAAAGATGCTATATAGGAGGATCAATATATTTATAGATAACCTTTTTGGTTAGATAGTTATTGGAAAACGGGGTACGCGTTTATCGCCAAAGGTTGATAGAATAGTTTAGAATGAAGAAAGACTGAATGATTAAAGGACTCGATCCAATTAACACTTTGTTTTACAAGTAATTTGTCAAATTACTCTTATATCTCGCACTACAAAACTATAATATATATATATATATATATAATATATATATATATATATATATATATATATATATATATATATATATATATATATATATATATATATATATATATATATATATATATATATATATATATATATATATATATATATATATATATATATATATATATATATATATATATATATATATATATATATATATATATATATATTTATTTTTTTTAAATTTTTTAAGTTTGTTGCAGTGTGTATTTGTCTCTATTTATTTTCTATTTATTTTGGCGTAATTACATTTGATATTTCTTCATATTTTCTTTCTCTTGAATCTCCCCTCAGAGTTTAATGAAAAAAGTCTCATCATATGTTTATAGAAGCGAAACAATCTCGAACGAAGAAGGTCTAGTTCTCTTGCTTTGTTGGTTTAAGGACGAAGCGCACTCCCAAAAATTATTACTATTATTATTATCATTATTATCATGCTTAAAAGAAAAGAAAGAAAATGACAAGAAAAATATCGTCATTTTTTATTAATAATTTTTGTTGTGAATGTTTGTTTTCTCATCCTTTGGTTTGTGTGTAAAGGGAAAGATATGAAGAAAACTGACAGAGAGAGAGAGAGAGAGAGAGAGAGAGAGAGAGAGAGAGAGAGAGAGAGAGAGAGAGAGAGAGAGAGAGAGAGAGAGAGAGAGAGAGAGAGAGAGAGAGAGAGACTAAAGAAAAGAAAAGAAAATCATTGAGGAAAATAGAATTTAAAAAAAAGAGCGAAAAAAGAGAAACGAACGTCTTGTAGAATAGAAAAGATTCTCTTTGAAAGAGGAGAGATAATTCTCGTCCATTTATTTCTTCTTTTGTGCTCAGATATATATGCATCTCAGCTCCTCCGAATGCGACTGTCGCTCCGCATTCATTTAATGCATGGTAAATCTCATAACTTCGAAAGACGCATTACCAAAGAAAAATAGGAATTGGAGAGACGTGCGGGAAGGCAACAGATGAAAGAATCACACTCAAATAAAGGAATCACCAAGATATTGAATCTATGGTACGA
>SEYY01019927.1:25000-37500 GCA_009176605.1 Armadillidium nasatum
ACATCTGAACGCACGTGTGGAACTAAATAACAATGCAAATGTGACACTTACAAATCGATCGAGAATGAAGAGTCAGAATATAAGCTGAAGGATAAATCTTTTGAAGTAGAGGAAGGGCGAAAAAGGTCTCAGGTTCCTCATTATCGCGGTTTGAGATTCCAAACAGACTGTGTAGAATCTGGATTGGAGCTTAAATCCCTTTTTTATTATATGTACTTTTCTCATTTATCCATTTAGGAATTACGAAAACTTTTCTATAAAAGAAAATAAGCTTCAGGGTAAAAATATTTTTAAAAAAAAATAGTTTAGTAAAGTGCGAAGCCATTTTTTCTTCATTTTTGCGAAATAAGAAAGAGCTTAAAGCGAAAAAGTTGTGAGAAGTGCAAAGAGCTTTTATAAGACTTTAAAGAAAGTTTGATAAATTAAAAATAAAAGCTAAAATTCAAGAGTTTGAATCGAAAGCGCCTTTTTTGTTTATGAATATAAAAGAACTCTTAATCTATTTTATTCAGCTCAATTAATTCATTTTCAGCTTCGATTCAATATATTCGAAATTGCCTTTAGAGTAAATATAAAAAGTTTTTAGGAACTTTCTTAATAACGTGCTAAAATTTCATTTTCGAAAAGATCGATTTAGTTTATTGACAAAACGATCAATTTAATTCAATTTAATTCATGGCCTAAATTTAATTTTTAATTTTGTATTCGAACTTTTTCTTAATGGGAGTCGGAAAGAAAGGAGAACAAGTGAAATAAGAAAGTGAAACTCCGTCCTGTATTAAGTGATCATTTGGAGCAGCTGTCAAAGACTCTTGCGAATAAATTCTTTCATTATGAATTAAAGAAAGTAAAATAGCTTTACTTTCCGTTTCTGATAAACGTCTTTCACGACTACGACCTTTTCCTTCTTAATTGAAGAACAAATTTGAACTTTAGAAAGTTTGTTTTCACTGATTTTCTCTAATTATCCAATGAGAGATTTTAATGACTTATAAATGAGACTTCTGCACCCTTTCAACTCTGGAATTTCACTTTTTTTTCAAACACTTTAAAATAATTAAACTTTGATTAAAGAAAGGAAGCTTTTAAGTTTATGCAACAATTTTGCCGCAATACACTCTAATAACATTAATATCTAATTAAATAAGTGACTTTGTAATAAGCATAATAAATATCAAAGAGAATGTTTCTATAGTTAATTACTATTAATCTGTCAACTTCTATTTCAAAAAGTCGACAATCGTTAACATAGAAACAATTAATTATTAAGGTTTCTTAATGTTTTTCTTTATGAATGTTAGGTGATGAGGTATATAAAGACGAAATCAGTTGTAAATGTTGAGAAATAATAATAATAATAATAATAATAATAATAATAATAATAATAATAATAATGATAAAAATAATAGTAATAATAATAATCAAAATAATAATAATAATAATAATAATAATAATAATAATAATAATAATAATAATAATAATAATAATAATAATAATAATAATAATTTTTTTTTTTTTTTTTTTTATTTTACAGGTTATACATTGTTTCAGTAGGTCCTACTCTACTAGATACAATATTTATAATTAACTGTACATTACTCTGAAAAGGGGCTTCTAAGGGGAAGCACATTGGTTTCCTTTGAACCCCAAAGTTTAGTTAATAAATATTACATCAATATAATTTAATATCCATTATTATACAAATATGATGCATAAATATAATGAGCAATAATAAATATAGCAATAGCAATAATAATAATAATAGTAATAATAAAAGTTAAATACAATAGTACCCATAATAATATAAATTAATGACAATTGTAGTTATAATAGTAGCTAATAATGGTAACAATAATGAGTTAACGACAACAAGAACAATAACAATAGTAATAATAATAATAGTAATAGTAATAATAATAACAATAGTAATAATAATAATAATAATTGTAATTATAATTATAATAAATACCATCTCCAGTAGTAATATTAGAAAATAGTACAGCATTACTGTTAATGTGTGACGTCGCTAGAATTATAGGAATATCTCCTGCATATGAAATAAAAAATAGTAATAATAATTATAATAATAATAGTAATAATGTTAATAATAATAATAATAATAAAAGAAAGGAAGCATTAATAATAAAATTCTTATAAAATAAATAATAATAATAATAATAATATAATAATAATAATAATAATAATAATTAATAATTTTTTTTTTTTTTATTTATTAAATTTTAATAATAATAATAATAATAATAATAATAATAATAATATATAATAATAATAATAATAATAATAATAATAATTAATAATAATAATAATAATAATAATAATATAATAATAATAATAATAATAATAATAATAATAATAATAATAATAATAATAATAATAATAATAATATCAATAACAATAATAATAATAATAATAATAATAATAATAATAATAATAATAATAATAATAATAATAATAATAATAATAATAATAATAATAAAAATAGTAATAATAAATGAAGCAACTCAGAAAGAACATTTTATAATGAAATTGTGAGAAAGGGTGAATTATTTTCATAAATTTTTAAGACAAAATTCAAATTATGAGAAAAAAAAAAAAATTTTATTTAAGTGAAGAGTCTCTAAATTTAGAGAATGTTTATAAAGGACTTCAAGTGTTTCGCCTTTGTAAATTTCCATTGAGAATTGCGTATATTTTTCTATTATTTCCCATGTGGGTTCAATTTTCAGCCTTTTCTGCATAATTGAACCTTACAAACTTGCATTTCTATTTTATGTCAAATAATAAACTTTTTCAGGCTTTAATATCAAATCACAATACACAAACATACATATCAATTATATATATATATATATATATATATATATATATATATATATATATATATATATATATATATATATATATATATATATATATATATATATATATATATATATATAATATATATATATATATATATATATATATATATATATATATATATATATATATATATATATATATATATATATATATATATATATATATATATATATATATATATATATATATATATATATATATATATATATATATATATATATATATATATATATATAATATGTGTGTGTGTGTGTGTGTGTGTGTGGGTGGGTGTGTTTGCGTGTGTATGTGTGTGAGTGAATAGAAAAAAGCTGAAGAAAAAGAAAATTTAAGAATGATTAGTAATTAATAATTTCATTAAAAAAAATTTTTAACATTTATTTCTGTTTCATAAACTTCAACAAATTTATTTATTGTCACTTCCAACCATTCTATTAATAATAAAAATAATAATAATAATAATAATAATAATAATAATAATAATAATAATAATAATAATAATAATAATAATAATAATAATAATAATAATAATAATAATAATAATAATAATAATAATAATAATAATAATAATAATAATAACAATAATGTTCCTCAAATATGAATTATTTAAATCTCAGTTAGAATGTTAATACAACTTCATTGCAATTTTAAAATTTTTGAAAGAAAATATATCATATATAACTGATACGAATGTTACAAATATACAAGCAATATATATATATATATATATATATATATATATATATATATATATATATATATATATATATATATATATATATATATATATATATATATATATATATATATATATATATATATATATATATATATATATATATATATATAATATATATATATATATATATATATATATATATATATATATATATATATATATATATATATATATATATATATATATATATATATATATATATATATATATATATATATATATATATATATTTATATATATATTATATATATTTTTTTTTTTTTTTTTTTTTTTTTTTTTTTTTTTTTTTTATAATAATTATAAAATAGCAAAATAATATTTTTAAATGTCTTGCATATATATATATATATATATATATATATATATATATATATATATATATATATATATATATATATATATATATATATATATATATATATATATATATATATATATATATATATATATATATATATATATATATATATATATATATATATATATATATATATATATATATATATATATATATATATATATATATATATATATATATATATATATATATATATATATATATTCCACCAGGATTGTGGAAATGCCGGAACCCGATCGTTCTGATACTGCGCTTGAAAGTACGCAAGTCAAAGAAAGTTGGGAAAACAGATAAAGGGAGTGTGTTCCAGACTTTATTAGTAGAGTACATATAAGATTGACCAAAGGGGTTAAAACTGGGGTCAGAGAGTTGGACAGGGAAAAGAATAGACAGAGTAGAAAGACATGTTTCACAAGCCTTTCTTAATGGAGGAGATATGTGACGGTAGAGTTAACAAAATCAGTGTCCATTGTAATAGCAATGGAGATTGTAATAGAGATGGTGACGCAACAATCTGAAGGGCAGAAAAAGATTGGACAGAATTAGTAAGAGCGGGAGACTTGATAAGACGAAAAGCCCTAGAATCTACCTTGTCATTGAGAGTTGTTAGAGTGAAACCACCCCAGATGTATGTGGCGTACTTCAAACAGGGGCAAACGACACCCCTATAATGAGAAAGCAACTGGGGTGGGGTGAAGAAATTCTGAAGGCGTTTCAGAACACTTAACCTCTTAGAAGCTTGTTTAGAAAGATAAGTAATGTGATCCTTCCAAGGAAGGATGAATGAGCGTACGTCTCCAGCAAGAAAGAAAGGTTGAAGAAAGACAAAGACGAAAGTGTTTACAAAAAGCAGGGCTCAAGCTCGGAAGCACAATTTTTGAAATCTACAGAAAGGATACCATCAGGACCGTACGCCTTCTTAGCGTTAAGCTCAGAAAGAGCAGAAATGACATCTTTAAAAGAAATCACAGTTTTAGTCATAAATAAGCTGAAGTAAGAAGAAAGTTCCGGAATCGTCTAAAGCTGAATTAGAGGCAAAAGTTTGAGCGAAGAGATCAGCTTTAGAAGAACGCAAAATGGCAGTTGTGCCATCGGAAGATACTAGAGGAGGGAAAAAGGAAGAAGCAAGCTTAGAGTTGACATTTTTATTTAGCAAAATGACAGAAAGGGAGGGAAGAAGAGGAACCAGAAAGATTGTTGCATTTTCTGCTGAGGAAAGAGTTTTTGGTGTTGCGGAATATATATTTCGCATGATTCCGAGATGAAATATAAGTTGCGTGAGTTTCTGGAGTTTGAAGACGACGATAATCCCTGAAGGCAACATCACTACGGCGAATAGCACTAGAACAAGCAGAGTTAAACCAAGGTTTGTTGGGCTTAGTAGAAGGAAAATAATATGGAATGTACGCCTCCATGCTGCAGAGATTCACCTCGGTAAAGAGCTCTTCATACTCCGAGGGACACCTCCCACGGAAGCAATAATCATTCCACGGGAAATCAAACAAGTACGACGGCAAGTCCAATAAGCTTGAGGCACCGAAATGCCTCAAACGTTTCCTCGCACTAAGAGGTGGTCATATATATATATATATATATATATATATATATATATATATATATATATATATATATATATATATATATATATATATATATATATATATATATATATATATATATATATATATATATATATATATATATATATATATATATATATATATATATATATATATATATATATATATATATATATATATATATATATATATATATATATATATATATATATATATATATATATATATATATATATATATATGAATATTATTCGTTTTATGTTATGAAATAGTTTTATGAAAATAAATATATGCCTTATTCAATAAATAAATTATATACAAAATAAATGTAAAATTTTTCTCAATATCTTGGCAGTAATTGTTCAGTTTTGCGGTTGTCATGGCAACGAATTATAATCTATATTTATGATGCATTACTCTTTTATTTTAATTAATCCCTCTACAGCTCTTTTTCTCTACCTATTATATATATATATATATATATATATATATATATATATATATATATATATATATATATATATATATATATATATATATATATATTATATATATATATATATATATATATATATAAAATTTAAAAATTTAAAAAAAAAAAAAAATTTTTGTTTTTTTGTTTTTTTTTTGTTTTTTGTTTTTTTTTTTTTTTTTTACATATGACCACCGCTCACGGGAAAACTCTGTTCAAGGAGGGGGTGTTAGAAGAATAAAAAATAAACAAATCAAATAAGCTAACAAACAAGCAAACAAGCAAACAGACAAACAAACAGACATACAAACAAAAAAACTAATTAAAATTAATATTAACAATATTAAAAGTATATATTTATATATATATAAACATGAACTATATATAAACTAAAAATAAATAATGAGATAAATTAACCCTGCAGCAATTTTAGTAATGATTTTTGTCGATAAAATAAATGATAAAAACTAAAAAAAAAATAAAAAAAAAAAAAAAAAAAAATCACATTATTTGTCGAATTATTTCATAAATGTTTAGTATTCAATAGCATTTTCATACAATTTTATGGAATGATAACATGTGGTGAATACAGACAGTTCTCCCACTATTTTTCTTATTTTCATTACCTTTTTCATCGTCTCTAGTGTTGATGTACTTGTATGTGAGTATGAAAACACACACACACACACACACACACACACACACACACACACACTATTTGAGCGATTTCTCCAGTGATCACAAAGTTAAATTTCGTTTGCTCCCCATTTCGTAATTCGATTTATTCTACAAATTTTGGTCTACTTAAGAACGATGAAATTCGAACTTCTTTTGCAGTCCATCCATCAACTCCAATGATGGATATGTAATATATAAAGTGACAAGCAATAACTAATGTATAAAATGGCGAAATATACAGTAGGTAATACATAAAATGGCTTCTTATACATCTACACCACTTTGCAAAAATATTATTGGTGCCCGAACTGCTCTCACTTCGGCTATTTTGTCATAGCATTTATAAAACAATGCGCAGAATACATTACTATTTTCTTGTCTGTGTTTTGTGCATATATATATATATATATATATATATATATATATATATATATATATATATATATATATATATATATATATATATATATATATATATATATATATATATATATATATATATATATATATATATATAGATATATATATATATATATATATATATATATATATATATATATATATATATATATATATATATATATATATATATATATATATATATATATATATATATATATATATATATGCGTCAAGTAAAATTAGAGTATGATCGGTCATATTAAAAGCGTCATTTATCACTTGTCTGAAAGGACCTCCTCTGGCCAACATTTACTGATTACTATTTATGATGAATCAATAGGTAAAGTAATCGTCTTTCATCAATAGAGTCACATCATCATCATCATCGTCATCATCATCATCATCATCATCATCATCATCATCGTCATTATCATCATCATCATCTTCATCATCATCATACAAACAACTTTTCTTCTTTTTATCTTATCCAGAGTTATCTTCAATTTTTCGAACTCACAATTTTTCTTTTTATTTTACAGATAGAGTATGTGGTACCATTAATTTTTTTAAAACTCTTTATATTTTGTATAAGCCTCTGTATATATATATATATATATATATATATATATATATATATATATATATATATATATATATATATATATATATATATATATATATATATATATATATATATATATATATATATATATATATATATATATATATATATATATATATATATATATATATATATATATATATATATATATATATATATATATATATATATATATATATATATATATATATATATATATATATATATATATATATATATATATATATATAGTATTATTTGTGAGCGCTGCATATTTATTCTTTCAGACTATATATGATGTAAAGTATAGGTGATATCATAAGAAGACTACATAACATATGAGATTAAAAAAAAAAGAAGAAATTGACACTATTAAAAGCAATGAGAATTAAGGAAGAGCAAATCAAGTTTTTTAACGATAAAACCTTTCTTGAATGTTGACAAACATTCAAATATTAATTAAAAAATAAATAAGAAAGAAAACTTTTACTTGTAATACCCTAATATTGATACATATTAGTTTTAACAGAGCCGATTTATTCCCAAAAAAAACTTTTAAACATTGTTTTTATAAACAGGAAATCTTTACAATTCTTAAAACTAGGTTCCGAAACAGTAAGGATAATAGAATGCTTTCCTTGCATAATATATTCTTGTTTTTCTTTTAATTACATTAATAACTGTATTTTAATTTGTTGTTTTTCTTCATCAGATGATTCATGATTCTCCTTCTTTTGCAATTGTATTCAATATTAATTGGTTATTTTCTAGATGTCGATTAGTTTTATATAATTTATTAAGTTTTCATCTTCTCCATTTTAGAGCAGACAACTATCATCTTTATCTTTTATGTAAACGTGCGGTTTTTTTTTTCAAAATTACTTCAATATGCGATCTTATTCTTAGGGAATCCCTTATTTTTAAGGAATAAAAGAAAAAGGAAGGAATTTTACTATCTGGGAATGGTAGTACGTTTCTATCCACTTTATTAAATCGGATTTTTTTTACTTACTGAAAATAAAAATTTTACATTTATAAAAAAAAAAATAAATAAATAAAATAAAATCTAGTTTCAAAAAATAGCACGAAAAGTTTAAATAAATTAAAAATATTAATCCCAGCAAAAATGACCGCAATACGAGTATACTATTAAAACGAATATATGACGGTGTAACTTTATAATAATAATAATTCATAATATTAATTGAAAAAACCTTATATATATATATATATATATATATATATATATATATATATATATATATATATATATATATATATATATATATATATATATATATATATATATATATATATATATATATATATATATATATATATATATATATATATATATATATAGCAACATATTTGAAAGCAATTTCTGTCTTTTTATTAAAAAAATGTAAATAAATAAAGCAAGTAACAAAGAATTAAAATTCAAATGAGGGAATGGCACAAATTTACATTTTTATTAAAATTTTCAAATTTGAATCTCAAAATGTAATTCAAAAAAATAATAAAATGAAAAGAGGAGCAGCCAATGGAATTAATTAAAAAAAAAATGAGAAATTCTTCAACTCAAAATTTAAACTGAAAAACACGTTAAAGACAAGTTTGCACTCAACTATTACCTTGATTATCACTATCATCATCGACATTTTTATTATTATTACTATTATCAATATTATTATTATTATTAGTAGTAGTAGTAGTAGTAGTATTTTATACTTATTACAAACGTTGGTTGTTGACTACCACAAGCCGCAACTGTTTCCAGCATTCATCCCCTCACCACTCTTTTCCATTCATTCCTGTCCTCCGTCAACCGCATACCCTCCTCCCATCCCAGCCCCTTATCCCTTAATAACTCCTTGACTCCACTTACCCAACCTCCCCTAGGTCTCCCCCTACCTCTTACACCAACTTCCGATATAAACACCTTTTTGGTCAATCTCCAATCATTCATCCTACAAACATGTCCAAACCACCTCAGCATGTTCTATTCAAATCTCTCAACGATACCCTTTCCCAGGCACATAGCTCCTTTATCCTCACATTCTTGACTCTATCCCTTCTATTTACACCACATACCATCTCAGACCTTTCATTTCGAAAACATCAACCTTTTTTCTTTTCTGACATTCAATCTCCACACCTCACTCCCTTACATAACAACCGGAACACAGCATCCCTCAAACATTTTCTTCTTCACTTCTCTTGTCAACCTTCCTCTCTTTCAAATATCCCTCAAGCCTCCCAACACCTTCTCCCCTTCTCTTATTCTATACCCTACTTCTTCTCCCTCACAAACACCTCCCTCCTCAAAATTCACACCCAGATATTTAAAAGAATCAACCCATTCCAATCTCTCCCTCACAACCTTAATTTGCATTTCATCTCCCCCACTTACAACCCTCTCATCACTCTCCCCATTTTTCATCCTTAACACTTTATTCTTTCCTGCGCTCACTCTTATGCCTAACTCATCTCAACCTTTAACAAACTCATCCACCATAACCTTTAAACCACCTTGAGTCTCAGACAAAAGTACAACGTCATGCGTATACAATAACACATTCGCATTCCATATATCTTGTTGATCTCTCATTCTCACCCCTTTTACCTTCTCTTTCCATCAATCTCGCCACTTTATCTATAAAAAAATTAAATAAACCCGGAGACATTACACAACCTTGTCTCAATCCATTGTTCACCTAAAAAAATGCAGGTTCCATTCTATTTATTCTTACGCATCCCCTACTATTCCTATAAAATGATATAATGACCTCAATTACTTTCTCCTCAATTTTATACTCCCTCAAAACCTCCCACAGTTTACTTCTATCCAATCTATCATAAGCTTTCTCAAAGTCCATAAAACACATATACATCCTTCCCTTTTTCTCTCTTTTTTTTCTTCAATCATTCTTAAACTAAAAACCTGATCCATATACCCTCTTCCTTCTCTAAAACCTCCTTGTTCTTCACATATCATATCTTTAATCCCTTTCTTATCCAATAAAATTCTACCATACACTTTACCCACAATACTAAGCAAACTTATACCCCTATAACTCCCACACTCAAATTTATCACCCTTTCCATTAAATAAAGGGACCATACACGCATCTTGTCAATCTTGAAGCACCTTCCCTATTACCCAACATAAATTAAATAACCTCTCTAACCAGTTTACTACACTTACACCCCCTTCCAAAAACATTTCTCAACTTATCCCATCCAAATCTGTCGATTTATAATATATATATATATATATATATATATATATATATATATATATATATATATATATATATATATATATATATATATATATATATATATATATATATATATATATTAATTTTCGTTATTTTAATTGTTGTTGTTGTTGTTGCTGTTGTTGTTATTGTTGTTATATTATCTGTATATTGCATGTACTTATTATTATTATTATTATTATTATTATTATTATTATTATTATTATATATATTATATATATATATATATATATATATATATATATATATATATATATATATATATATATATATATATATATATATATATATATTCCCACAATTCACCTTCATTCAATTTACTGCCTCTCTTTGTATGGAATAACACACAAAACAAACAAACATTAAATCAAACGTATTGTAAGTCTACTTAATAGCAGCAGAGATTTTTATAGTCATACACCACCATTTTTCAACAACAAAAAAAAAAAAAAAAATATTGCAATTTGATCTTGTAAATCTCTCTCTCGTAAGGAAAATACACAAAGCAATGAGTGTGATTTTCTAAGAATAAACCATTTAAATAATCATACAGAACGAGGATTAACCCTTCAAAGTAACACCAACCTAAAAACTTCTTTCTATAGAGTTACTAAAGCTCGACAAGCAGTAAATTACAACTCCGTCATACTATATAATAGCCTAAAAGATGATATTGAAGATGAAAGATCAGTAAAATCATGTACTCACAATAAAAAAAAAATAAACAGAAATTCGTACTAAACAATTATTATTATTATTATTATTATTATTATTATTATTATTATTATTATTATTATTATTATTATTATTATTATTATTATTTTTTTTTTTTTTTTTTTTTTTTTTTTTTTTTTTTTTTTTTTTTTTTTTTTTTTTTTTATATTATTATTATTATTTTTATTATTCTTATTATTTTCATATTTTTATTATTATTATTATTATTATTATTATTATTATAAATATTATTACGGTCAATGAAAACAGTTTTCACTCACGGGCATAGCCTTTTCAAGGGGGGGCACATACAAAAGGAAGAAAACTCACTCAAACTCCAACCTACCGAAAGCAGGGCACCCCTTGTGCAGCTAGGACGACTCAGTGTTGGAGGAATGCGAGAGGCTAATTTCCTTGAGCACCTGCCATTGTAGTACCTATAGAAAAGAGATAGTGTGCCAACGTTACGTCTCAGAGATAAGGGGTCAAAAGAGTTTGAAAGTAGGGGACAGTTTATTAATCTTTTAATTTTAGACTCAACCCTATCCAGAAGAGTGGAGGAGCCGGAGCCCCCCCCAAATGTGAGAACAGTACTCCATACAAGGACGAATAAGACCCTTTATAATTGGAGTAACTGCTCAGAAAAAAAAATTCCCGCAACCTAAAAGTATTCCCAGCTTCTTAGAGGCCATTTTAGCAACCATTGTGATATGTGATTTCCAAGACATTTTATTATGTTTAGACCAAAAATGTTAATATTATTTACAGGCGAGATGGGAGAGCCATCGA
>SEYY01019927.1:42500-45000 GCA_009176605.1 Armadillidium nasatum
TGTGGATGTCGATGCAGATGCGGATGCAGATGTTGAATTTTCGAAAATGCGGATGCGGATGTTGAATTTTCGTCAAGTGCGAATGTGGATGCGGATGTGGATGTTGAATTTTTGAAAGTGCGGATGCGGATACGGAATAATTTTCGAAAGTTCGGATGTATGCGGATGTTAAAGTTCGTATGCGGATGCGGATGCCATCACTATATATATATATATATATATATATATATTATATATATATATATATATATATATATATATATATATATATATATATATATATATATATATATATATATATATATATATATATATAATATATAATAGCTTATTTGCTCATTATTAACCACAGTCCACATATTATAGTTTATACGCTCCAATTTATATATTTATCGCGAAAGTATAGGAAAGTCTGAATATTTAAGAGCTATTTCTCATAACCGTCTTACCATATATACATTCATATATATATATATATATATATATATATATATATATATATATATATATATATATATATATATATATATATATATATATATATATATATATATATATATATATATATACATTAAATTGGTCCTCGTTTTTGAAGTTATTGTATTTATATACAGGACCCTGTAGATTTGTTCCGTATCGTCTTAAATTATTATATTCTAAATTTGAGGGAAATGGTTAAAAGCAACTTGTGCTCCAAGTGTGTCAAATGTTGAAATCTTAGGGTATGGCTAATAGACTTTTTCAAAGTATTTACTTACGGCAGTTGTTATGCTGACTCGGGTGGGCTTGTGCAAGTTTTTTTATACCTTGGTTATACATACGTGTCATGGCAGATAAAGTGCACAATGCACTGTAATCAAGAGTGTATTAAGATAATTTCCTTTGCATAATATTACACAAGTGTTTTAATATATTTTTAGGTTATTATTTAAATTATTTAACTTCTCAGTTCAATGAAAAATCAAATAACCGGGAGTAAACTCCCCTCTCGAGATGTTTTACGTGTACTATTTTATAACATGAGTACAGTAAATTTAATTTTATATGATTGCGCATGTCTTATAATTGATCTAATATCAATAATATTATCTGAATTTTTTTATAGATTGTTTTAAAATATAAAATAACAAGTCTACCCAGTCCTTCCTTTCATTTTCAAAGAAAAAATATATCGCCTCTATAAATAAGGGCCAGTCTAATATATATATATATATATATATATATATATATATATATATATATATATATATATATATATATATATATATATATATATATATATATATATATATATATATATATATATATATATATATATACTGTAACATGGGAAATACCTCTTAAATTTCTCGACTGACAAATTTTGCTATAAATGTAATGTGGTGTTTAAGCTATAAAATATTGGCTGATAATAATGAATAAATAAGCTTAATGGAGTACACTGCATTACTTAAGAAAACATTTCTGAAGATCAGAAACAACTTTAGTGTAATTAAGATGTTTTTAAATGTCAGTTTTAGGATAGATTCGATGACTTTGAAAAGAACAGTATTTAAAAGGAAAGAGTGATAACCAGAAAGGTTGAGAGTGATTTACTCTCTTCACTATTTTTAGTTCTCGCGTCTCTAACAGAAATCATTTTTTGTTTCTTGTCTAAATGTTTAACGAATTTTTATACTAAAATTACACATACTCCAAAAATGTTTCCAGTTTTACACATTTATTATAAAAACAAAATTTTAGTACTACTGATATACAAGAAAAAGTATGTTCGTTTGTATGATTTTGTGATCTGATTTTAAAACCTTGTATTTGGCTTTTGTCTTTTCTTTTATTCAGTGTTGGAAATTTTCTTCTTTCCTTTTTTTCATCTTTGAAAAGAATTTGCTTCTTCGACTATTTTTACTTCCAATTTTATTTCCAACTTAAATTTAAAATCGAAATTTTTCTTTTATATTTTTTTTTTCTTATAAATAAAAAGGTAGAGTTTAATTTATATGCAAATTTTTAGTCTTAAAACAAACAGAAGTGAATATATGCATAAGTGCTTGTGGAGATCCATCTTTCGCTGCAATGGAGATTCTTTTTCTCTCTTTATAATTTCATCTACAAGTCCATTTATACATAAGTAAAATTTTTCTTCAATTGATTCCTCATCTCTTCTTTTTCTCATTTTCTAATAGACAAAAGAAGAAACAGAGAAGGGAGAAAAAAAAACTGAAATTAAAAGGAAAAAGAAATTATTATTGCCTAAAGATGCTAGAGCCATCTTTAATTCAAGAATGAACACAAATATAAAATAATAATAATCATTATATATGTTTTCTTGATTTAATTACTAATAAATGTATGTATGGTAGAATATATATATATATATATATATATATATATATATATATATATATATATATATATATATATATATATATATATATATATATATATATATATATATATATATATACAGTATATGAGTCCTCAAGTGGTGGAGGCCAGGGTT
>SEYY01019927.1:55000-60000 GCA_009176605.1 Armadillidium nasatum
TATATATATATATATATATATATATAATATATATGAGGGGAGTGTGTGTGTGTGCTCTTAGTGAATATATATGCAATAATAATCAAGCAATATTTTCAGTGTTGTTTTCAAGTTTACTCAAGTCTTTCGTGTATATTTTTGTCCTTGTATCTCTAAAACCATTTTTCAGAGGTCTAATTAAATGCCGCAATAATAAATAAAAATATTAAACCTCTTTCTGCTTCAAATTCGTCTAACAGCCCTACACAATAATCCATTTTATATATATGTATATATATATATATATATATATATATATATATATATATATATATATATATATATATATATATATATATATATATATATATATATATATATATATATATATATATATATATATCACTCTCGTGAGGTGGTGCACGCCATAATTCCTTCAACACACACCTCACCTTTCACAACTCCACTCACCACAGCCCTCCATCTCTCTCTGTCCTCCGCAGCTGTCCTGTCCTCGTCTAAACTCAAACCACTTTCCCCAATATGTCCCTCACTCCATCCATCCATCCATCTCCACTTTGGCTTTCCTCTTCTTCTACCTCGGGCTTAAGCACTCTACCTACTATCCTGTCTTCATCCATTCTACACACATGGTCAAACCACCTTACTACATACACCCTCCTCTGCTCTATCCACCATTCCCCTTCTCCATCCACGTATCTTCCTTATTCTTTCGTTTTTAATCCTATCTACTCTTTTCAAACCACATATCGCTCTTAATTCATTCATCTCAAACATATTCAATCTTTTCCTCGCCTGAGAATTCATCATTCATGTTTTACACTTATTCAAACATATTCGCTCAAACATTCACACTATAATTTCCTTCGTATTCTCCCCTTCTTCCATACTTCAATTAGTCTCCCCATCACTTTCATTCCCTCCACCACTCAATTTTTTGTTTCCTTTTCTATCTCCATTTTTCCCTTGGTTTAAAATTTTATTGGTCAATTCTTTTACAAAACCATTCTACACCTTTTTTCAGCATACCTTGAACAAGTTTTTTTGAGTTGTTGGTGTTCACAATATGAAACCAAGCCTTTATAATTCCTTCTGTTAGTTCCCTTTTTGTAGATAGTTTGTTTTTCGACAGGGTTATTGCAATCTTGGGCCAAAGATTCTATACATGATTTAAATCTACACTCTGAGCTGGTCAATCCATATAGCTAAAACAGCTATCTTGAAACTATTCCTAAACAATTTTTGACTTATGGCAAGGTGCATTATCATCTTGAAACGTCTTCAAATTATCGTCTTCAAACATATCTGTAGCTCTAGGAAGCATCGTATTAATCAGAACATTCTTATTTCTTACTGTTCATTGTCTTTCTAGTATGCAACCTTCCAATCTTTTTGGCTGAAATAAGATGCTTGATTGTTATATATAAATACATGGTTTTTGTAGTTTCTGGCACTTTAATCGGGTTACTTGGGGGCAATGCGTCGCTTCTTTGCTAACTACCATTGGAGTTAATCTTGCTTTGACTCGGGGGACGTTTCTGTCTCTGCTGAAAAGGTAGGGGCCGTGATCCTTGATGGGATGGGCAGATTCATTCCATCTTCAACTAAATCTTTTTTCTCCTCAAAATCCATAGTTCGATGGCAACTGTTCTCTTGTCCTTCGGGAGAGAGACAAGGCTTATCGTGAGTGGAAACACTCTCCTTCTCCTATCACTTTGCTAATTTTCATTCAGCTCGGAATCGTTGCAGGGATGTTCTTCGACGGACTAAGCGCACTTTCATAAAAAGGAAGTGCGCTGACCTCCATGGCTCTCCTACTGATAAAAATTTCTGGCCCCTTGTCAAAAATATCTCTAATAACTTCTGTAAATCTGCCTTTCCTCCTCTTATTCGCTCTGATGATTCTGTAGCTAATACTCCTACTAAAAAGGCTAATCTCTTCGGCCTCCTTTTTTCATCTAATTCCAACCTGCTCGATTCTAGCATTCCTCCTCCTACTCCTTCTCCTCTCAGGTGTCTCATGTCTCCACCAGTAATTACTCATGATCGGGTGCATGGGATCCTGAAATCTATGAACGCCAGAAAGGTCAGTGGCCCGGATTTCATTCTCCCTCGTCTTCTGAGGGAGTGTACTTCCAAGTTAGCGACTGTCCTCGTTCAGCTCTACTCTCTATGCCTTAAATACTAATATTTTTCATCAATGCTGGAAGCACGCATTTGATCAGCCGATCCCGAAAAATGGTAGCAGCTGACCCTTCTAATTATCTACCTATAACTCTCACTTGTGTACTGTCTAAAATTTTTGAAACTCTCATCAACTCCCACTCCCTGGATTATTTGGAGTCTCATTCTCTTCTCTCTGATCACCAGTATTGCTTTCGACGTTCGAGGTCAACAAATGACATACTTTCCTATCTTACTGATCTATGGTCTTCTGCCCTTAGGGACTTCGGGGAGTCTTGTGTGGTGGCGCTTGACATATCCAAGGCTTTTGACCGGGTATGGCATGCATTGCTGCTCTCCAAGCTCCCTTCCTTTGGGTTTCCTCCTCTTTGCTTATTCTTGTCTAGTTTTCTTTCTGATCGTTGCATTTCTTCACTTGTAGATGGAGCGACTTCTTCCTCTTTCTGTTAACTTTGGTGTTCCTCAGGGTTCTCTTTTATCTCCAACTTTATCTAAAATTTGTTTTCTTTGAAGAGATTTTTGTTTTATAATGTTTCAGTGAAATAATGCATTTAAATAATTTTAGACCATTCGATAGTTTATGAAATGTCTTGTTAAATGGTATAAAACATTAATATAGCATGAAAGTAAGTAATAAAAATTGCAACGAATCTACGTATACCTGTCATTTTGTTCGCACACCATTGTATATATATATATATATATATATATATATATATATATATATATATATATATATATATATATATATATATATATATATATATATATATATATATATATATATATATATATATATATATATGACATTATTTTCCCCAGTGGTAATAGTTTCTTTATTGTAGGTTCGCCAATGGGTAATAACAATATAAATTAATCCCAAATGTAATGAAAATTAAAGATCTTTTAAGACCCTCCTGACAGTATTTATTAAAGTTAGCGAAGTCCCAAACCAAATAAAATTTAATGTTATAGACTGTCGGGGCCATAAATTGTTGTAAATGGTCTTAACCTGTAACTCTCTAATAATGATATGTTTGAATGAGAAGGATTAAAATGTATCAGTGACATTAAAGAGTCTTGGAACGTCTCGTCTACGAACAATCATCAAATCATGATTTAATTTCAACATTAATGATGGCGCCATTTCATGCACACAAGGGAAACGCAATTCTGGACCTAAATTTTTTTTCCTTCTTTTTTGATAGGGGAAAGGAAGTATGGGGAGGGAGGGGGTGGGAAATTGATAATGTGACAGTGAGGATAAATGACCATTCTTTCAATGCTAAATAAATGAAAATAAATTTTAAATTCGAAATTATTCAAGGTAGTAGATCTCATTTTGCTTTATGAATACAAATTAATGTTCATATATATATATATATATATATATATATATATATATATATATATATATATATATATATATATATATATATAATATATATATATATATATATATATATATATAAAAGTTGGTCCAGGGGCTGTAAAAACATTTATATTTGATCGTTTTTGTTATTGGTGAAAGATCAAAGTGGATGACGAAGAGCAATTTTCTGTTGTTAATGGGCGAACATTAATTATTTATCAAAGAAAACGATTAATGTTTTCCTCCACTTGTCTTCTTTATTTCGTACTTAATTGTCTTGCTTTACGTTAAGTACTGAGAAAGCGCTTTATGTTATGTATTGAGTAAGCGCTTTATGTTGCTTTCTGAGAAAGCACTTTATGTTATGTACTCAAAATTTATGTTATGTACTGAAAAAGCGCACGCCTTTATTAGGAAACTCCTCTTGTGCTAAATAAAGGCGAATCGTTTTTGCCTCTCTTTTAGAAAACTGACCTCACCCAATCACTATCTTTCTTTTTTACCAATATTTATACTCAGTTGTGTAAAGCACCTTTTCTGAATATATATATATATATATATATATATATATATATATATATATATATATATATATATATATATATATATATATATATATATATATATATATATATATATATATATATATATATATATATATATATATATATATATATATATCGGAATCATGGTTAACTAACATCCGACATGTAACGATACACGACCTTTGGAAGTGTACGAGTTTAAGGAAGTTGGAAAGATAGGTAAATGGAGTGTATTTCAGACTTTACCAGTAAAGTACAGTACATGAAAGATTAAGAATAGCTGTTAAATCTGGGGACAGAGTAGTTGGACAAGGAAAGGATCAGACAATGTAGGAAGGCGTGTTGCACGAATCCTTCTCAGTGGAGGAGATTTGCGACAGGAGAGTTCAGAAGAGTAGTATCCATAATAACAGCGATTGTATAAAGAGAGTAACGAAACAATTAGACTAGTAGAAAGAGACTGTAAAGAGTTAGTGGGAGCGAGAGAGGTTATGATATGAAAAGCTTTTGACTCCAACTTTTCAAAGAGAACTGTTTGATTGGAGCCACTCCAGATGTGTGAGGCATACTCCATACAAGGGAGAAAGACACCTCTATAAAGAGCAAACAACTGGGGTGGCGTGAAGAAATTCTGAAGGGGTTTCAGAATACCGAACCTCATAGAATCCTGTTTAGAAAGAGAATTAATGCGATCTTTCCAAGAAAGATTATGAGAAAAAGATGCACCGAAAGTATTAAGGACAGACGAAAGTAGTAGGGAGCACATTTTGTCGACCAGAGAAGCCTAACGGTCTTTTCTGCAATTGAGTGCAATGTTGCATTCTCAAGGACCTTCCTAATCTTTTTGTCGGTTCACGGACGCATGTACCCCACGAACCCTGATTTGAACCAATTTCTGC
>SEYY01019927.1:65000-77500 GCA_009176605.1 Armadillidium nasatum
CATTAAAACCTTGAATCCTTTCTATCACTACTTACATTCCTTCATTTAATTCGGATTCTTTTCATAATTTCTTAACTGGGAAACTGCTTAGCGGTTTTGTCTTTATTTTCGACCTTCTGAACCACGTTTCTTTAAATGTTTTCTTTCGTAAGACATTCCCAAACCAACCTACAAAAATATCAATCGCATCGAAGCTCAAATCTGATTTTTTAGTTTTTATTCTTTCCTACTTTTTACATTTTGCAATTATATATATATATATATATATATATATATATATATATATATATATATATATATATATATATATATATATATATATATATATATATATATATATATATATATATATATATATATATATATATATATGACCAGGTTTCAGATTTTTCCAAAATCTAATGGAAATTTTATTAGGCCTCCTTTGCCCACCAGAGGTGATATATATATATATATATATATATATATATATATATATATATATATATATATATATATATATATATATATATATATATATATATATATATATATATATATATATATATATATATAGAGAGAGAAAGTCTGTATGTATGTTATTTACTAGGTGAAAAAGAACATTTCTAATTAAATGAACTGCTCCCACAAATAATTATTGCTTCTCTCTCCGAAATTATATATATTTTTAAAGGCCTGACTCAATGCTGTTCGTTACATTCCCGGAATTAACATCAAATAGACACACGTTTGTAGCAAGAAGGCAAAAGGCGAATTTCTCTTTAAGATCCGAAATTTTTTTTTTTTTTTTTTTTTTTTTTTTTTTTTTTTTTTTTTTTTTTTTTTTTTAAATGAATGAAGGGTTAAAAAGATTGAAAATTAATTTGCGTGTGGCACATTACGATTATGTATGATGCTTATATATTTTTTTTTTTTTATTTGTTTCAAACAAGTAAATAATTCCTCTAAAACAATAGGAAAGTAAAGAATAAACAACTTTTTTCATTACTTTGAGATGAAAGAGATCAACCCTTGGTATTTTTCAAATTCATTTATTTGTGGTCATAGGAAACGGCTCATCCCTTGAGCAGTAGAAAACAGAAAAAAATAAGAATGAAATACAAAATTTACACTATTGATTGTGAAGAGACAACGTTTTTGACAGTTTTTATTTTGAAAATTTTAAAATGGTAATTATGATTTCTAAAGAAAGGAAACAGTTTAAAATAGTTTAGAAAGATGTTCGGTTCTTCATTTTGGTCAGTTATTATTGACACTACATTTAGACTTGTCATGCATGGCCAGGAGAAGCTTATAACGGGTAAGCAATAAAGATACAACCCATTAGCGGCTTTAAAAAATGTACGTTATTTGAAACATGTTTACTAAATGCATTTCAAAAAAGATTAATGATGTGAGGTAACTCCCCACCAAGAAGATCGGGACTAAAATTAATTTGAGATACGAATTACAAATTTAATGAATGGAATTTTAAAATATTAAAAATTTGAAGAAGACTTTTAAAATGCACAACCAATGTTACAAAGAAACATGAAAAAATATCTAAGAGAAATTTTTAAAAGAAACTGAAATAACAAAATTAGATCATGTTCCGAAATCAAATTGAACTTTCAATAAAATGTATAAAATTAATGTATGTTACCACCAGCAGAATATTCAGTCTTTTTTTTCAATTAATGAAGTCAAGTACTCTGTTTCTTTATTGCAGGTTTTTTGCAAAACGGTGAAGTCTATGGCTTTTCGTCTTATAAACTCTTTTGCTCTTACTAACTCTCTCCAATCTCTTTCTCCCTGTCGAATTGTTGCTTCACTCTCTCTATACTATTGCGGATACTGCTCTTCTGAACTCTCTCGTCGCATATCTCCTCCAATGAGATCTCTTGCGACACGCCTTTCCATACAGTTTCATCCTTTCTCTGTCCAACTCTCAGATCTCAGACTTAACCGCTTTGCTCAATCTTACATATACTCTACTGGTAAAGTTTGGAACACACTCCCTTTATCTGTTTCCCCAACTTCCTTTGACTTGCATATACTTTCAAACTCCGTGTACCTGGACATATCGGCCTTCTTCGACCAAGATAGGATTTTCCCAACTCCGGTGGAATTTGGTAGGCCTCCGGCCTTTGCCCCCCGGCAAACTCATGTGAGTGTGCTTCTGAGCTGGCTCCGTCCCTCGTTCAGCTTTTCTCTCTACTAGTACTTTCCCTTAGTGTTGAAAGCCCGCATTACCCCAACCTATTCCGAAGAAAGGTAGCTGTATTGATCCTTCTATCTATCGCTCTATAGCTCTCACTTTATTGTATCTAAGATCTTTGAAACCCTTCTCAACTCTCATTTCTTAGATCATCTGGAATCTCATTCCCTTCTTTCTGATCATCAATATTGATTTCTACGTTTGAGGTCTACTGGTAATATACTTTCCTATCTCACAGATTTATAATCTTCTGACCTTAGGGACCATGGGGAGACTTGTGTGGTGGCACTTTACATATCTAAGACATTTGACCGGGTATGGCATGCATCGCTGCTTTCCAAACTCCCCTCCTTTGGGTTTCCTCTTTCTCTTTGCTTAATTATGCCTAGCTTTCTTTCTAATCGTTCCATTTCGATTGTTGTTGATGGGGTGACTTCTTCTTCACTTCCTATCAATAGTAGTGTTTTTTATGGTTCTGTCTTCTCTCCTACTCTATTCCTACTCAGCTGCTCATCTAACCCTATCTATTCAAATGCCGATGACTTGACCCTCCATTCTTTTACTCATTTCAAATCTGCTCCCACTTTTTGCATCTAGAATTGCCTCTCGTCTTCATCTTTCTAATTCCATTCTTGCAAATCTGAATAGAATCTTCTTGTGTCTTAGTAAAGTCGTCTCAACCTTGTGAAAATCAACTCTGTGAAAACTCAACTTCATGAAATCTCCTTCTCATAGACACCTCCTAACTTTTCTATTCCTTTCGATGGTTCTCACGTCTCTCCTGTTGACAACATAAGAATCCTTAGCCTTAACATAAACAAAAAAATATCATAGAAACCTTACATCACAATGGTTGATAGGGCTGCCTCAAAAAAGCTGGGAGTTCTATTCAGGATGCGAGAAT
Organism: Armadillidium nasatum; assembly: GCA_009176605.1. Classification (NCBI taxonomy): domain Eukaryota; kingdom Metazoa; phylum Arthropoda; class Malacostraca; order Isopoda; family Armadillidiidae; genus Armadillidium; species Armadillidium nasatum. The sequence goes on from SEYY01019927.1 coordinate 68,102, forward strand.
TTTTCACTTCTTCGCAATTACACTAATTGTACAAGGACCTCATCCACCCTTGTATGGAGTACTGTTCTCATATCTGGGGTGGAAAAGGTTTCACCAGCTTTTTGGATAGGGTTGGGTCAAAGGCTAAAAGACTTATAAATTGTTCCGCTTTTTCAAATATTTTTGTGACGTGGCGTTAGTGCCTTGTCTCTTTTCTATAGGTACTACAAAGGCAAATGCTTGAGAGAGCTGTCCACTCGAATACCTCCACCTTTACGACGGTCTCGAAGCACAAGGGGTGCATTGTATACACACTAATTTTGTGTCGATATATGCAACTTCGGCTCCTTCGCTGTTGTGCCTCTGTCTTTACAGCCACCTCTGTTTTGTGGAATTCTCTCCCATCTACTGTGCTTCCTACAGAATTTAATCTCAATTACTTTAATGTCCACATCTGTACTCACCCACGAAATTTGGGTTAGATGGGCCTTATTCTGTATTTATTTTTCTCTTATTGTTCTGATACAGTTCTTTCCCCTTGAGATGTGGTGATGTGTAATATATATATATATATATATATATATATATATATATATATATATATATATATATATATATATATATATATATATATATATATATATATATATATATATATATATATATATATATGTGTATGTGTGTGTGTATGTATGTGTGTATGTGTAAACCTATAGCCTTTATATATAGGACGTAAACATCCGCTTCCGCATCCGCGGATCTGAGAAACCAGACATCCGCATTCACATCCGCATCCACGGATATTAAAAATTCCACATACAATATGCATCATATATATATATATATATATATATATATATATATATATATATATATATATATATATATATATATATATATATATATATATATATATATATATATATATATATATATATATATATATATATATATATATATATATATATATATATATATATATATATATATATATATATATATATATATATATATATATATATATATATATATATATAGAAATATTAACATGAAGTGAGTAAAAAGGTGTCTCTATAAAATATGAGGATTGAAACAAACTTCTTTTAACCGGTTTTATAAAGGTAAAATCAAATATTACGTCCTAAAACATTTATTTTTGTTTGTCTGTCGTAATGTGTTAACGCAATGATATTAATATCATAAAATGGTCACTTTATTAACAATATGTGAAAGCTTATTGGCAATTGATATGTTGTGAGTTGCCTCATTGTACTTCATAGAGAAAACATTGATAAAGTCTCATGTTTTGTTTGCTCAGTTATTATTCACGAAAGGGAGTGGTTTCTTTTACGCTATTACGTTGCACTCTCTCAAAAATATTACCTAATATTCCAATATATATATATATATATATATATATATATATATATATATATATATATATAATATATATATATATATATATATATATATATATATATATATATATATATATATATATATATATATATATATGGATTGCATATCATATTTTCTCATTTGCGAATGCGGATGCGGATTTTGAATTTCGAAAGTGCGGGTGCGGATGCGGATGCGGATGCGGATGTATAATTTTTGCAAGTGCGGATGCAGATGCGAATGCGGATGTTAATTTTGATGAGGATTCTCCTCGGATGCGGATGCCATCACTAATATATATATATATATATATATATATATATATATATATATATATATATATATATATATATATATATATATATATATATATATATATATATATATATATATATATATTATATATATTATTATATAATATATATATATATATAAGATGTGTGCTTGTGTGTGTACTTGCATACGTGTATGAAAATGCCCAAGTCAAAATATGTAGTCAGAATACGGTTCACAATTTAGGTAATCTGGTTTGATCCCGAAACACACTCTAACTTTAATACAGATTCTTTCTCGTATGCAAATTGTTTACTTAAAAATCCTGCTCTCCTCTGCCACGAATGAAGGGACGGAAAAAGTACTTTAATTCTTAGGCTTTTAATAGCTTTAAATTGGTTTTGATACTTAAACCAAATTCCTCTCACGCGATGTTTTTATGGACAGAACTTAATGAAAAGATTTTTTTTTTTTTTTTTTTTTTTTGAACTTTTTTCTTTTATATTTTTTCTCTTTCAACAGCTTTTCAGTTAAAAAAAATATCCCAAAATTTTTTTAAAAAAGAGGAATCGTAAAAAAGTTCTTTGTGTACAAATGAAAATAAAAGGTAGTGCAAAAAATATTTTTCAAAAAAATATTTTCTTTCTTTTGTCTTATTTGAAGGTTTAATGCAAAAGAACTTGAGAGCGAGGGACCTCCCCTGTTATCGTGTGAGTTGAAGTGCGAAAAATGATAGGCGAGTATAAAATAATGGCCTATTATGTGATTATGTTTCTCCGTATTACTGATATTAAGTAAACAAGGGGAAATTCTCATTTGATGTACGAGACGATAAGCTGCACTTGATGAGGCATCATTCGACCCTGAAGCTGTTTTGGCTACAAGAGAGAAAGGAGAGAGGCTCCACAAATAATAGGGGAGTGAGAGATGGGGAGAAAATTGGCCATAGAAAAGAGTGGGGAAAGGATATTGGGAAGAAAAATGCTCGATAAATAAAGATAAAAGACTGGTTAACCTAACCAAATTAAGGATATGAGCGAACGCAATACTTTATGGAGGCCACAATCTATACTTAAATGAAAATAAATTTACAAGAATGTTCCAAAAATAAAAATGAATAAAACTTCGAACCTTTACAATATGTGAAAGGGAAAAGAAGGGAGAAGATTAGATCTTTTAGACATGAATACGAACAAGCATGCATTATATATATATATATATATATATATATATATATATATATATATATATATATATATATATATATATATATATATATATATATATATATATTATATATATATATATATATATATATATATATATGTGTCTCCTCTGGTGCGCAAAGGCTAGAGGCCTACAAAAATTTACACAAGAGTTGGGGAAATATCAGAAATCTGGTCGCTAATGGCCGACGTGACCAGATACACGTCAAAGGAAGTTGAGAAACAGATAAAGGGATCATAGCAAGATTGAGCATAGCATGTAAGTCTGGGGTCGAAGATTTAGACAGAGAAAGGATGAGAATGCGTAGAAAAACGTGTCACACGAACCCTTCTTAATTAAAGGAGGAGGTATGCGACGTTGACAGTTCAGAATAGCAGTGTTCGTTGTTACTGCGATAGTATAGAGAAAGTGACTCAACAATTCGTCGGGTAGGAAGAGATTGGAGAGAGTTAATAAGAGCAAAAGAATTTATAAGACAAAAAGTTCTAGACTCCACCTTTTCGAGAAGAGATGTATGTGTGGAACCACCCCGGATGTGTGAGGCGTACTACACACAGAGGTGAGCAACACCCCTAAAAAGAGAAAGCAATTGGGGTGGCGTAAAAAAAATCACGAAGGCGCCTCAGAATACACAACCTCTTAGAAGCTTGTTTAGAAAGAGAAGTAATGTGATCTTTCGAAGAAAGATCACGAGAAAAAGAAACACTTACAATATTTAGGACAGATGAAGGATTGAGTCGTATGTTTTCGAAGATGTCATAGTTGCGTGGAAGATTGTGTAGAGTGGAAAGATGGAGGAATTGAGTTTTTGAGGCATTGAAAACGATCATGTTTTCTCTGCCCCAAGAGTCAGAAAGAAGGGAAAGAAGACCACCATTAGGGAGTGTTTTTTACGAAAGCCATTCTGTCGATCAGAGATGAGATAGAAGAATGAAGGAGTTTCCAAATCTACCTGTTAAGAATATATTCGAAAACTTTAGAAAGAACAGAGGTTAAAGAAATAGGACGATAGTTAGAGGGTTGAGAGGGGGCTTCCCTTCTTCGGCAGAGGCTGAATGAGTGCATGTTTCTAGAAAGAACGGAAGGTCGAAGTTTACAAAGGCAGGGTGCAAGCCCAAAAACATAATCTTTGAGAACAGCAAGAAAAATACCATCAGGACCATACGCCTTCTTTAATATTAAATTCAGAGAGAGAAGAAATGACATTTTTAGAAGAAATTTCAAAATCAAGCATAATTGAGTTGGAGGGGGTTGAAGGAGGAGGAATAGCTCCGGAATGTTCTAAGGTAGAGTTAGAGGCAAAAGGTTGAGCAAAGAATTCAGCTTTAGAAAGGAGGAAAAATAGTAGTTGTGCCATTAGAAGAAACGAGAGGAGGGAAAGAGAAAGAAGCAAAGTTAGAGTTGATATTTTTTGTAAAATGCCAGGAAGGGCGAGAGGAAGAGAAACCAGAAAGATTATTTCCTTTACGAAGGAGAAAAGAGTTTTTGGTGTTACGAAGTATAGATTTTGCACGATTCCGGAATGAAATATTATTTGCGTGAGTTTCTGGAGTTTGAAGACGACGGTAATCCCTGAAGGCAGCATCCCTGCGGTAGATAGCCCGAGAACAAGCAGAATTTAACCAAGGCTTGTTAGGATTTGTTGAAGGGAGAGAATATGGAATGAATACCTCCATGCCATAAGAAATCAGAGAAGTACAACCGCAAGTCAGACCAGTTAGCAGCACCAAAGTGTCAGAAACGTCTCCTCGCCAAAGGCGATGGCCGTTCTTGCGGAAGACTTCAAGAGACAGAACAAGAAAAGGAAGAAGGTGATCTCATAAACCCAGAGGAGAAAAGAGTTTAACAGCATTAGAAGTATTAGAAGCTAAGAAAAGATCAAACATGTTGGGTTCATAACCAGACGGTCAGGGATATTGGTAGGGAGTTGCACCAACTACTTAAGGTTGTTCTAGTTAGAAATGTCGTAGGCGAGTTCACCAGCTGGATCATGAAAACTAGATGAAAGTCATTTTCGGTGGTGAACATTGAAATCACCTAAAATGATGATTTCGTAGAAAGGAGAAGAAAGAATGTGCTCTATTTTGGAGTTTAAATAGTTAAAGAGTTTTTTATAGTCAGTAGAATTAGGAGATAAATAGACAGAACAAATAAATTTAGAAGTAGAATTGCAAAGAGCTTAAACCATTAAAAGTAGAGAATTCAGACAACTCCAAATCAGTGACACGAGAACAAACTACATCATTGCGCAAATTTGCGCAACGATATATAAGATGAATGAGTTTCAGGAGTTTGAAGACGACGGTAATTTCTGAAGGCAGCATTCCTGCTGCGAATAGAGCGAGAACAAGCAGAGTTAAACCAAGGTTTGTTAGGTTTAGTAGAAGGGAAAGAGTATGGAATGTACACCTCCATGCCAGAGAAAATCACCTTGGTTATGCGCTCTGCACACTCCGAGAGACCCCTCCCACGAAAGTAGTAATCATTTCATTGGAAATCAGAAAAGTACAACCGTAAGTCAGATCAGTTAGCAGCACCGAAGTACCAGAAACGTCTCCTCGTCGAAGACTTGAAGAGAGAACAAGATACGGAGATAAGAAGGTGATCGGATGAACCCAGAGGAGGAAAGAGTTTAACAGTATTCGAAGTATTAGAAGCTAAGAAAAGATCAAGCATGTTAGGTTCCTCACCAACTAACCTCTGATCTGTCACGTATTTCTAATTGGGGCAAAGAAACATTGGTTGTTTTCAATGCCTCTAAATCTCAGTTTCTCCATCTCTCTACTCGACACAACTTTACACACAACTATGATGTCTTCTTCGAAAACACACAACTTAAACCTTCATCTGTTCTTAATATTTTTGGCGTATCTTTTCTCGTGATTTTTCTTGGAAAGATCACATTATTTCTCTTTCTAAACAAGCTTCTAAGAGGTTAGGTGTTCTGAGGCGCCATCAGAATTACTTCACGCCACCCAAGTTGCTTGCTCTCTATAGAGGTATTGTCCGCCCCTGTATGGAGTATGCTTCGACACATCTGGGGTGGTTCCACTCATATAGCTCTCCTTGAGAAGGTGCAGTCTAAGGCTTTTCGTCTCATCAACTCTTCTGCTCTTACTAACTCTCTTCAATCTCTTTCTGCTGTCGAATTGCTGCGTCGCTCTCTCTTTACTATCGCTATTACAACGGACACTGCTCTTCTGAACTCTCTCTCTCTCTCTCTCTCTCTCTCTCTCTCTCTCTCTCTCTCTCTCTCTCTCTCTCTCTCTCTCTCTCTCTCTCTCTCGCCGCATACTTCCTCCACTGAGAAGAGCTCGTGCGACACACATTTCTACACAGTCTCATCCTTTCTCTATCCAACTTTCCGACCCCAGACTTAACCGCTATGCTTAGTCTTACATAAATTCTTCTAGTAAAGTCTGGAAAACACTCCCTTTATCTGTTTTCCCAACTTCCTTTGACTTGCATACTTTCAAAAAACACCGTGTATCTTGACATGTCGACCACCATCGAACGATAGTTTTTTCCCACCGGAGGAGATATATATATATATATATATATATATATATATATATATATATATATATATATATATATATATATATATATATATATATATATATATATATATATATATATATATATATATATATATATATATATATATATATATATATATATATATATATATATAAGTGAAACATTTTGCCAGTAATTCATTCAATGAATTATAAAAATAATTTGGCGTTTGCAAAAGCTAAAAACAAATTCGTTCGAATCTGTATCGATGAAAATAGGTTTTGTTTCTGTTGAAAATATTGGAAAAAATTAAATGGTTCGTGAAAGTTTAAAAACAAAAATCTATATCAATTATTATAGATTAATATTTTGTTTCTAAAAATAGACTTTTCTTTTCAAGTTAATATTTTCTTCTTGATTTTGATTTAAATTGAAAAAGACGTCGTAAGAAAGGAAAGTCTCTGTCGGTCCATTACCAAAATCCTCCACCACATTTTCTTCATTAATTCTAATACCTGAAAAAATGAAAAGAAAATTGAAAATCTCATCAAACAAAATGGAAACGACCTCAACAACTTCAAAACACATTATAAAAAGGATTTTTACAATTCATAATAGTTATAAATATTTGGTAATAATAATAATAATAATAATAATAATAATAATAATAATAATAATAATAATAATAATGATAAAAATTATAATAATAATGAAAAGGAGAGGTAAAAGGTTGAAAAAGAAGGAAAATCAATAATAATAATAATAATAATAATAATAATAATAATAATAATAATTATTATTATTGTTATTATTATTATATTATATTATTATCATTATTATCATTATTATTGTTAATATTCTTTACATTTAATTTTGATAATTTTATTAATACTTTCAAATTATAGCCGTAATTGAAGTTATCTTTGGAATCAGTACTAAAAGCCTTATTGCTGTTGCTATTACAATATTTTTATTATTATCATCGTTTTTATTATTATAGTTGATAATATTGTTAGTACTTCCTTACCATAATTTTTATGATTATTATTATATTATTTCGATCATTATTATATATGCAAATATCTTCTTCCTCTTCTTCTTCCTCTCATCATCATCATCATTATTATTATTATTATTATTATTATTATTATTATTATTATTATTATTATTATTATTATTATTATCAATATTATTATTATTATTATTGATTTTACTATTTTTGTTATTAGAATTAATATTGTTATTACTATTTTCGCTATTATTAATTTTATAAGATAATTGTATTTTAATTAGCCTTATCTTTATCACTCCTTTGGTTATATGAACCATTTTAGTATTTACTTTTTAATAATAAAATTAAAAAACTTATTTAACTACTAAACTTTGGGGCTCAATGGAAACTAATGTGTATCCCCTTAGAAGTCCCTTTTCAGAGAACTGTACAGGTACTTCATTACTATTACTATTCTTGTTATTATTATTATTATTATTATTATTATTATTATTATTATTATTATTATTATTATTATTATTATTATTATTATTTTTTATTATTATTATATAGTATAGTTAGTAGTATAGGACCTACTAAATATTGCAAATTGTACGTTCAATGAATAAAGAATTTTGAATTGTTATTATTACGAGATTTTTTCTAGCAAGAATTCAAGACATAACCATTTTTCATAGCTGATAGCTTAGCTGTATAATATGAGCTTAAGATTCATATATTATGTTATAAGTGTCATTTTTAAGCCAGCTGCAGCGAAAGTCTTTAAAAGAATCTTTATTTCAGTGGAACATTTATCGTGCAGCTCATCTATATAAACAAATGTAAATATGTATTAAAATTTACTTTAACCAATTAGTTTATTAATTTAAGCAGTCGCTTAACTTAATAAATATTAGAAAGGTCATAGGTATGAAAATAAGAAAACAAAAGCGTCAGACAAAGAATTTTAAAAGATTATGGTTGTAACCATAATTAAAAAATTTGAACCAATAAAATTCCGAATAATTAAAAATAATTTATTTACTTCATTTAAAACAAATTAATGATCCGAAATGTTAAAATAATTATTCCCATTAATTTGTATGCAAATTTATTTGAGTAATAATACTTACAAATAATGTATTTATTTTAAAAGAAGGCCTTGGCTTAACTCCTCCTAGTTTGTTTACTCACGTGACCATTCAAGATTGTGCAGCCAAAACTAAAGATAGAAATTTATATCTTCAATTTTCGCTGACTTTAGCAGAAAGTAACTGCAGCAGGACTCAAGGAACGCTTCACATGAGAAATCTTCAAGATCTTTAAAGAATGTTAACAGTTGAAAACTCCATACATTTTACAAGATTATTATAATCGTAATTTTATTTCTTTTTAATCAATTAATTCTGTTTTTGAATCTCTGCAGAAGATATCACAAGTTTTTGAAATTTTAATTTTAATCTACATTTTAATGTACATTTTAATCTACCCATTTTTATTTTTTTAAAGATCGTTCTTGAAAAAAAATGTAGCACAAAAATATTCATTTCTTAAAAGAAAAAATGTAAATTTTTTAATTAACCTAAAGTTGATTTCGATATTCTTAATTATTGTTGTTATACAGATACTCACAAGCTTCCTGGAAATAAAATTATCTAAAAATTAACAATGGATTAAAAACTTAAAATTTTTAAAAGTTTAACGAACTAATGTAAAATTAAACACACCAAATTTAAGTAAGAAATAAGACAACCCTTTTTTCTTTAAAGAAATCAACTAGTAAATTATTGCTATAATTCACTAATGTTATTAATAAAATAGATTCGTGAACTGAAAGTTGACATCTAATTCAAACATATTTCAGAAACACAAAACCCATAAAAGAGAAAATTATTCCTTAAAAAGAATTAGTAATATTTCATAAATCAATCAATCTACTTTTGAAATAGATTTCAATGAAACTAAACAAAGAATTTAAAATTGGTGTTAAAAAAATTAATAAATCAAATTAA
>SEYY01019928.1:0-14690 GCA_009176605.1 Armadillidium nasatum
AAATATATTTGTTTGTTTAAAATCTGATAATTTATCAGAAACAATAATACCAGTATTTCTGGTATTTTCAATACAAGAATGTTGATTTCTTGCATTGGTAATAGGTATTAATGGTATTTTCAAAAGTTTACTTTTATGTTTTAAGTATGATACTTTTTCTGAATAATCTAAAATTAAAGGTATTTTAGATAAATTGTCACAACCAAGCAATAATTTTGCCAGGAAAAGGTGCAACAATTATCTTCTACGACTATAAAATCGCAGAAGTATGGAATTTGCTTTTATATACACTTGGAAAATAGTTTTTCCATATACTGTCAATTTATTTCCTGATATAGATTTTAATACTAACTCTAGTTTTTAACAATTTTGGACGGTTAGGTTTATGTCAGTGGATTTCCTTATTTTATTAAATAAGGATAATTTGACCAAGCTACGTTGAGCTCCTGTGTCAAGGAAACGCTATGTCATCATAAGAATGCTGATGAGATATTACAATAGGTATACCATATATACATGGTGAAACATGGTTAATTTGAGAATATAAAGTATTAAAATCAGATGAAATTGAAGAAGTATTTACATAAGATAAGTCAGGTATGTCGATACTTGACTCAGGATTCTGAGTTCTGATTCGGATTCAGACTCGGATTCAGGTTCAGGATTCACATTCAACTTGAATGTAGTTTTGGTATTGTACAGTAGGATTTACGGGGATTTCAGATATTTCGGATTTTATTTCGGATCTATGTTCAGTAACTCCGAAAGTATGACCCAAGAAAGAGGGATATGGAAGGATATTTGGGTCGTTTTTAGGAAGTTGATCCTTCCCCCTATTTAAAAATTTTGATCATGTAGTTGATCTGCAAATGGATAAGGTGAATTAGGTCTGACTGGTTGAATTGCCTGGTTATTCTCAACTTGGGATGGAGGATAATTTTGTTGTTGAGGATAATACTCAGGGAAGTTTTGAGTTTCTTCTGAACTTATGTTTAAATTTTCTAAAGGGAAGGTTTTCTTGCATATAATGCACTTGGTTAGAAGAAGGACGATAAGTTCTAGAAGATCTCTGAAAAGAATTAGGACGTGGTTGTCTATTTTGTCTGGGTTGGTTTGGATTATTTTGAGAAGATTGATTCTGGTTTCCTCTTGATCTAGAGGTAGAGTTAGATCTCCTTTGTTGAGATTGGTTTAATATCTCTTTATTTGGTAAGATGTATTGTATTCTTAAAAGAGCTTCTGGAGTTCGGAAATTCCATTTGGTATTAGCACATTGAGGTGTTTGAATGCCTCTCTTGTGATATTCTCTACAAGAGGAACAAAATACTTTGAATATACAGTTTATCAGTGTGATGTCCGTATCTTTCACACTTAAAACATATTAGTGTGGAGTTTGAATTAGGATCAGTCTGAGTTTGGGTTTTAGGACCAAATTGGACTTTCTTATCCTTGTATGGTTTTGGTTGAGGAGCAGGTTTTCTAGTAGCTTGTGAATACGATTGGACGTTTGACACTGTACTTTCCTTGTAGGATCTAGAAGATGATCTACTTTTAGGAGTGTTAAAGGGATTTTCTAAAATATTACCGGTGTTTGACATATATTCCCTAATTTGTTCAGGGTACTCTAGGTTAACTTTAAAGAACTGCACAACTTTTTGTTTGTGTTCTTTAGGTGCACAATCATAGACAGTAGCAAAGAGTATAATCTTCTTCATTTTCGGATTAAATCTTGCTCCAAAATAATGGTCTGTACTATTCTCAAAGGTATCTAGAAGCTTTTGAATTTTGGAACAAAACACTTGGAGAACATTTTCAGATTCCCATTGTATGTGTCTATATTGAGACCAAGATTCAAAACTTGAATTAGCAGTGAGAGGGTTCATAACGTTTAACAAGCCTTCAGAAAAAGCTTGCCAAGTAGTCGCATTCTTTATTTCGGATGAGTTTTGGATTATACTCAAATGCTGTACCACTGGAATCAACAAAACGCGGATAAGCAACAAGCTTTTCACGATCGTCGTATATTTTCTCTTCTTTAAAGAAGGCATCAACCATAGAAAGCCATTGAGGTGCAGAAATTCCTTTCCATTCCTTATTTACATAACCAACAAGAAGAGGAATGTTTGTACGGTGATAAAATAAACGCTCAATGTTTAGACCTGTTGGTCTTTGCGGTAGAGTGTTATTTCCTTGGTGAGGTGCTTGTGCGTTACTAGATTGCGGATACGCAGTAATAGGTATATTAGGTTGTGGATAAGATACATTGGTAACAATCGGTTGATTTAAATTAGGTAGATTTGCATATTGCATATTAGGTAAAGGAGTATGCATTGATACATTAGGTAAAGGAGCATGCATAGATACAGGTAGTTGCATATAAGGGTTTGGATTAGGTTGTTGGAAATATGGTTGGTTAGGGAAATTAGCATGCATGGGGTTAGGTTGATTTGGAAAAGGTTGATTAAAAGGATGGTAATAGGGGTTAGTATACATAGGAGGTTGGACTTGAGGAATAATATGTCCAGTTTGCTGCATAGGTGAGGAAATAGGACGTTTAGGAATTTCTCCATTAGAAACAGAAGGATTAGCTGTAGTAGTAGTAAAAGTAGTAGTAATTATACAGTTGTAATACTACTAGAGGTAGATGGAGTAGGAGGTGGTGAAGTACTAGCTACAGTAGTCGTAGAAGTAGACACATTTATTTGATCAGGTAGTGTACCTTCGGAAACATTAATTAATTGATTATTATCAGCCATTTTAATAAAACTCAAATGTGGAGTAAATTAGGAATTGATATGGTTAAACTCTGGCCGAATAATAATACTTAATTGGAATGTATTTTTATAATTTACACATTCATATATATATATATATATATATATATATATATATATAAATGTAAAGGTATATTCACGGTACAAGAATGAGAAGCAAGGAAGTAGACACGTTCCTCTATAGTTTCTCTTGGAATACTGGAAGTATGGTGGCTCGTTGTGACTCTGATGACGTAGGTGCACAATGGTCAATTACCTAAGAAATAGGAAAAAAAAATTTGTATATATATATATAAATATATATATATAATTATTTTTATTATATTTCGGTAATTTAAATTAAATTTTATTTAAATTTTAGTACTTGAATTCTACGTTATAGCAGATTGTTAATAAAAATTATTTTAATTTCGGAAATTTGAGAATTTAAAATAATTAAGTATATAATGTACTTAAATTGTTAATATCCCTCTTGGGACTGCAGTACGGTATGTAACTTCGGTTTAATCCAGTTGTGGATGGATGGTAGAGGATGAGTAGGAATATCAGTCACCCTCAGTTGATAATTCGGATCCAATCCTTTCGGTTTCCAATTTGTCTGAAGAAGTTGAGTTTTGGATTCTCTGAAGAATACTCCGTCTTCTAGAAGTAGCAGGATTCAGTACTGACTTCTTCTTGGTAAGGTAGGCAGCGGCGTAGGTCAGAGTATGTTTAAATGGATATTAATTTTATTTAGAACAATCGGTGGTAGGAAAAAAATTTCAGAAACGAAATGTTATTTTTAGGAGTTGATTCTATAGTTGCGGTACATTTGCAACCCAAATTGGAAGATATGTGATAAAATAGACGGTAGTGGTACTATACTACTATATATATATATAAATTTTCAAAACTTTTGAAAAAAAAAATCTACGGGAAATATTTTACAAGTTCTAGAAATTTTCAAATCCAATAAAGTCTAGGGATTTGAATTGCCAAATTTGAAATATTTGACTTTCAAATTTTTGATAATCGGACTCAAAAATTGCATTTTGAGGCGGTATGGCCCCCTCCGGACGAAAGAGACACACAAACAAAGGCATAAAACGGCTAGAAAGTGGGCAAAAGACAGTCGCCATTTATAGAATTGCGACGCAGGCGGGGCAGGTCGCCATTTATAGAATTTGTTTCTTACCTAAATGACAGTGTGCAGTCATGCACAGGAAATGACTCTAATATTGCAGTAATTGCAGGGATATCATTCACATACAGAATACGGTTATAGCCATAAAGGAAAGAAAACTCTATGTTATATAAAAATTCTCTTGTTACTAACAAACGGATACTAGTTAGCGTAAGAGGAAGAAAAGTAATATCCTTGTTGTAATGTCTATCTCAAAGACATTCGTAAGGTGTTTTCAGAAGATTTGCAGGTTCATTTGCCTAAACACTTTCTTTAAAATAAATATTATCAATATGGAAGGATTAATAATATTTGTTACATGCAAAGTTTATTAAAGAATATATGAGTAGTATATTATAAAAGGTAAACGAAATTAAATAGCTCAATATAATAGCTATAATGAAATAATATGATTTAGAGTTTATTATACCATAATATCTTTATTCCTATAACCTTAATTTTATTCCTGTAATCCACCGATTGTTCTTTTATTTTTTTAATCCATTTAATTACTCTTTAATTCCAAAGACTAAAAAAAAAGAAAAGAGAAAAAAAATTATATAATAATTTTTCTACCAATTCATATACACTATCACAGCATTATTTTCACTGTATACATATTCATACATAAAACAGTTTAACTCACCTAAAAAGATCTGCATTGGAAATTGCAGTGAAAACAGAGCGTAGATACTAATTTAAAAAGTTCCACAATTTATAAAATTTTAACAAAAGATTCATCATTGTAATTTTATTATAACTGAAAATTTAAATAAGAAAATTTAAAAACACACTCACATACAAATATATACACATATATACACATACGCAACCGTACATGTACATAACACACAGTATATGCATAAGCATATTCAAATGCTTGCTGCTCTTTTCAACTTTCTTCACAAACTGGCATTGGCACTGGCACTGGCACTATAATTCGACTCAATTGCACTCGCGACTCCAACGACTCTAGTGCCTTTTACTTGCTCGCTTTTCTCAGTGTTTTTTTCATACATATATGGAGTCATGACTCTTTTCAATCTCTCTCTCTAAGTTTGGGAGTGCCTTCTGCCTCGTTCTCACGGCCAACCAAGGTATTGCAAAGATTGTGCAATTTTGTTTGGTTGTTTCTGAAGTTGATTATTTCAGTATGTTGGAAAAAGAAAAAAAAAAAGAATTTAGGTTAGCTCGCCGATTGCACTATATGGTATGTGTTGCAATAGAATATTGAACACTTCAACATATGTGATTATTTCAACATAGCATAGCAAAACATTGTGGGAGAAAGAAAAATAAAACAAAAAGAAAAAGGAAAAAAAAAAAACTTGCGCCATTGCCTACATACAAACATACAAGACTCGCTCACGGTTGGAATTTTTCTTTCATAGTTTCAGTTGCTACGCGATTCAAAGCGTTGTATTATTTTGAGAAAGAGAAAAAAAAAAATTCTTTCTCTTCTTTTATGGCATTTTTAATGGTATATATTTTTTTTTTTTTTTTTTTACCCCACTAACCATTCTAAGCAAAATCCAGAAAATAAAAACCACCCCACAGTACCTACCTAACGCAAAATTTCTTAGGTGAGCGCAAACGCGGGTTTTAAAGAAGTTGAGATTAAATGAGAAGGGAAATACGGAAGATGGAAGGGAGTTCCACAAAACAGAGGTGGCAGGAAAGAAAGAGGCACCACAGCGGACAAGCCTGGAGTTGCCTATGTCCACGCAAAATTGATGCGCGGACATTGCACCCCTTGTGCTGCGAGGACGCCGTAAAGGTGGAGTTACACGGGTGGATAGTTCCCTCGAGCATTTGCCGCTGTAGTACCTATAGAAAAGAGATAAGGCACCAACATCACGTCGCAAAGATAAAGAATCAAGAGAATTAGAAAGAGCGGGACAGTTTATAAGTCTCTTAGCCTTTGACTCAACCCTATCCAAAAGACGGGTGAAACCTGAGCCACCCCAGATATGAGAGCAGTACTCCATACAAGGGCGGATGAGACCCTTGTATAATTGGAGCAACTGCGAGGAAGAAAAAAATTCTCGCAGTCTAAACAGAACTCCCAGCTTCTTTGAGGCCGCCCTAGCAACCATTGTGATATGAGGTTTCCAAGACATTTTTTTGTTTATGTGAAGGCCAAGGATGTTTATATTGTCAACAGGAGAGACGGGAGAACCATCGAAAGAAATAGAAAAGTTAGGAGGTGTCTTTGAGAGGGAGATTTCTAGAAGTTGAGTTTTTAAAGAGTTGAATTTCACAAGGTTGAGACGACCCCACTGGGAAATTCTATCCAGATCTGCAAGAATGGAATCGGAAAGATTTAGACGAGAAGCAACTCTAGATGCAAAGGAAGGGGCAGATTTGAAATGAGTAGAAGAATGGAGGGTTGAGTCATCGGCATATGAATGTATAGGGTTAGATGAACAGCTGAGAAGATCATTAATGAAAAGTAAGAATAGAGTAGGAGACAAGACAGAACCCTGAGGAACACCACTATTGACAGGTTAGAGGAAGAAGAAGTCGCTCCATCAACAACAGCCGAAATGGAACGATTAGAAAGAAAACTAGACATAAGTAAGCAAAGAGAAGGAGGAAACCCAAAGGAGGGGAGCTTGGAAAGCAGTGACGCATGCCATACCCGGTCAAACGCCTTAGATATGTCAAGCGCCACCACACAAGTCTCCCCATGGTCCCTAAGGGCAGAAGACCATAGATCTGTGAGATAGGAAAGTATATCACCAGTAGACCTCGAACGTCGAAAGCCATACTGATGATCAGAAAGAAGGGAATGAGATTCCAGATGATCTAAGAAGTGAGAGTTGAGAAGGGTTTCAAAGATCTTAGACAGAATACAACGTGAGAGCTATAGGACGATAGTTGGAAGGATCAGAGCGGCTACCTTTCTTCGGAATATATATATATATATATATATATATATATATATATATATATATATATATATATATATATATATATATATATATATATATATTATGGTCCTCGTCGTCCACCCTGGGTTCTAATAACAGAGTCATGCCTAGGGCAGAAGAAGCCTAGCAAACTGCTTCCCGAAAAAAATTACTTCTTTGCGTAATTTAAGGACCAGCCTCGAAATCGGACAGACCTTTTGGAAACAGACCATGGGAATGATTTCAACAGACAATTTTAAAAAGGTTTGGTGGTTGGGAGATGATTCATTCCCATAATGTTTTGATTGTTGTGAAATAATTCATTAGTTATTATGTAGATGGTTTCAGAAATAGGAAGATTTATATACAAAGATTCAATATCAAAGCTTGTCATGAAGGAAGTGCCGAATTTATTCAATTGATGAAGTCGAAAGTGTCTGACAAGGTATATTCGTTTTAAGTTAGAGGATCTAAGATAGGAACTAAAAATTTGGCAAGATTGTAATGATGCACTCAACAAGGACATGAGGAGGAAGGAAGAGACTGTTTATGGAAATGTTGGAGGAGAAGGTAGGGAAGTGGAGAAGGGAAAATATTGTATTATTGATGATTGGAGGTTTTAATACTAGAGTGGAAAGGAGAAGAAAGATTAGGACCTTATGGAGAATAGGTAAGAAATTCGGAGGGGGAGATTTTGCTGGACTTCTTTCTGTATAAGGAAAGACATAAAGATGGTGAACGGTTTTTATTAGATGAGAAATTCCCTAGATTTACGAGATACAGATGTAATCAAAATACAGGAAGCGTTGATTACAGTTCAATCATTGATTTTATCATATCATCGAATAGAAGAATGATAAGAAATGTGAAAGTGATACAGAGGGTCTCTTTGGACTGCTAGTGGCCGATCTGAAAATAAGGGTTGAAGGAGTGCAGTTGAACGAGAAGAGTCATGCAATCAAGGTGGAGACAATGAAAGTGAATTAAATGTGGATCAAAGATGTGAAAATGCAGAACATTTAATGAAAGTAGAAAGGGTGGAAGAGATAAAAATGTTATGATAAAAGCAGCAAAGGAAACTCTTGGTAGAAGATGGATAGGAGGAACGAGTAAAAGACATACACTAAGGAGGTGAAGGAGGTGAGAAGAATGATTTAAACAGAAGATGGTTATAATGAGAAGATAGTTGAAGAATAGAACAATTCAATCGAGAGCCTTATATGTGGAATCGATAAATGAGGCAGAGAGAGAGAGAGAGAGAGAGAGAGAGAGAGAGAGAGAGAGAGAGAGAGAGAGAGAGAGAGAGAGAGAGAGAGAGGGAGTAAAGAGAAGGGCAAAAGTGGAAGCAACTCGGAGGATGACTGAGGAGATGGCAGAAAACGTGAGAGGTGAAAAGAACGAGGTCTATAGACTAGCAAAAGCATATAGATGATCAAAATCAAGAGCATGTAAGATAAAGAATGAACAAGGGAAAACTCTGATAAGATCAGAAGATATAAACAAGAGATGGACAGAATATTTTAATAAAAGAGTGGAGGAGAGAGGGTGCAGTGGGTAGCAGGAGGAGGAGGAGAAGAAAATTACAAGAGAAGAATTGTAGGGTGCTTTGATGAGGATGAAAAACAGTAAATCTCCTGGTGAAGATGATATACCATAGAACTAATAAAAAAAGGAATGAAATGGGTTGAAAGACGCAGTCCTCCTGAGGTTTTCAACAAATGCTGGAGGGATAGTAGGGTACCAAAATCTTGGGGAAAAACAATAATAATACTTATATACAAGAGCAAAGGAGATATGGGAAACTGTAAAAAATTATATAAGAATAGAGAGAATAGAATAGCGAAGGCCTTTGAGAAAATGCTAGAAAAAAGATTCTGATCAGTGGTAGAGCACCAACCCGAGGAAGACCAATATGGTTACCGAAGAAATACGAGTACCACAGATTTTATATTTGCATTAAGAATGATGAAGGAAAAGGTATGGGAGTACGACAAAAAGATGTACATTGTTTTCATTAATACCCAGAGGAAAGCTTTGGGAAACTATGGAGAGAATCTATAGGGTGAGAGGAAGACTGAGGAATTTTTTTAAGAGTATGTATAAAAACGATGAATGTAACATCAGAACTGGATATGAGAACAAAGAATGGTTTAGTGTAATGACTGGAGTAAAGTAGGGTAGTGTTTTGTTCCCAATCTTGTTTATGGCATATTTGGACGTGGTAATAAGAGAGGTGTGGGAAGAAGTTCAGGGCCTTGACGGAGATATTAAAGAGTACGCAGATGATCTGGCGTGTTGGAGCTAAGACGGGAATAAGTCAAAAGAGGTGATAATATGTTTCTTAAGTAAATTATAAAAAACACTCGAAATTCAAATGAAAATTTGCCTTCAGAAATTATTTTGATATTGAAGTAGAATTTTGTTCTTTGGTCGTACTTTTTACTATTTATTTATTATTATTTTTTTCTATATACTGATTTTCATTTATTTGTTTATTAATATAACTTTTATGTAACATTTTTTTCTTTGATTTTATATATTTCGTATTTTTTTATATAATATTTTTCATTGTATTCAAAGTAGGGTTGGCCGAGCTCCGGAATTTTCCGCACCGCACCGCACCACACCGCACCAGGTCGTCGTGCACCGCACCGCACCAACTGTCATTTGTTGCGCACCACACCGCACCGCACCGGAAGCAAAATGTGGTGCTCCGCACCGCACCGCACCAAACTCTAATCTAAGCGCACCGCACCGCACCAACATATACAATTGAAGCATATATATATATATATATATATATATATATATATATATATATATATATATATATATATATATATATATATATATATATATATATATATATATATATATATATATATATATATAATACATCCTTCTCTTTCTCGTCCAACTCTCCGACCCCAGACTTAACCGCTATGCTCAATCTTACATGTACTCTACTGGTAAAGTCTGGAACACAATTCCATCATCTATTTTTCCAACTTCCTATGACTAACACGCCTTTAAAATCTGTGTATCGGGACATGTCGGCCATTTAAATTGATCCTATTTCTGGATTGCTTCTTAGCTCTGGTAGTAACTTGGTAGGCCTTTTCCCATCAGAGGTAATATATATATATATATATATATATATATATATATATATATATATATATATATATATATATATATATATATATATATATATATATATATATAGTCAACAACAATTATTAAAGCTGGGATAGTGATACTGGAGTAGTCAACCTCTTGTCTTTCTCGCAGAGAGCAAAGAAAATGTGGAGATTTTCAATGTCATGTTCCTACTAGACACAACGTTCAATGCAATTCTGACATTTAGATTCAAACCTTCGTCTGTCTTTAATATTCTCGCTATGTCTTTTTCTCGTAAGTCGTAATCTTTCATGGAAGGATCACAATACTTCTCTTTCAAAATAAGCTTCTGTGAGGTTGAATGTTCTGGGGCTCCTTCGAAATATGCTTAGTTTTCATAGGTGTGCTGTTTTCATTGTATATGGAGTACGTTTCACAGATCTGGGATGGTTCCACTCATGATGCTCTGGAAAAGATGGAGTCTAGGTCTTTTCGTCTTTTCAGGTCTTTCGTTCACCCTAATTCTCTCTAGTCTCTTTCTGCACGTCAAATTTCTGAGTTACTCTCCATACACAGATAGTATGCAAAGGGATATGGAAACGGTCTCTTCAAAAACTATACATGGAGACAGAGGTTTAATGCGCAAAATGTGAATGAACCTGTAGGTATATGGGTTGTTTATTGGATGTGTTGATGGTTCTCCATTACCATATATCACCACCTCTCGACGTAATGATGGATTAGGATCATCATTCCATGCTGGATATAATGTTCCGTCTATTATACTAATGGATCGCGTTCCATAGGTCGACTAAGGTCTGCCGAAGTTCATTCAGCGTCATTGGTAGTGGGTTGAGCTGTCGTAGTGCTCATTCCAACATTTCCCACACATGCTCGATGGGATTTAGGTCCAAATTTATGAAGACCTTCGGAACTTGTCGATTTGAATCTTCACTACTGTAGGTACTCGTGAGCACACCTGGATGCCAAGTATTTTCTTTCATAAGGATGAACCCCGAATCGATGTATGGCGTATAAGGTATTTTATAAGGTTCAAGGATTTTTGTAATTTATTGTTCGACGGTCAGGGACCCTTCACGAAAGGATGCAGAGGTTTGTACGGGCGGTTAGAGAAATATCTCCCCAACACTATGACCAACCCACCACCATATGGCACCTAACCTTTAATTTTACACGCTGCGTATTTTCCGTTGAGCTGCTGAAACACCCTTTGACGTTAGTCGGAACTATGGAGATTGAATCTGGACTCGTCTTTAAATAGGACACGTCCCCACTGGCGAAATGGCCAATGGACAAAGGATATCGTTGTACGATGATCTTTCGTGAGAAATGGCCCTCTTCCAGACCTTTGTGGCCGAAACCCGTTTATGCGAAGCCATCTGAGAACCGTATCAGCACTTATACGTTTTCCATGTACTGCGCCAACTGTTTCTGGAGGTTTCTTGCTGCTATGAAGATGCTCCCGCACTGTGAGTAGCCTTATAAATCGGCCTTCACGAGGTATTGTCGAGCTTGGTCTGCCTTGCCCCTGTCGTCTACGGTATTCGTTGGTCTCCTAGCAACCGATGTACGACTCTTCTGATACTTGTATGTTCAACGTTGAACCTACGTCCAAGGTAACTATGGCTGTGGCCCTCTGTTGCAATGTCACTATTTGCACACATTAATCACGTGACAAATGACGGGACGGGTAGATCTTCTGATTATTTCCACTACCGTAAACGATTAAACTATCAATCCGCGACAGTGATATATTAAGGTTAACAACTACAACCAATCACAATTGGAGTTCGTTTGTTTCTCAATTCATACATTTCTATGGCAATTGGCATCTTATTATAACACCGTCTTCCTATCGCTGTAACTTAAGAGTAAACGTATGTACGGGATACCTGTTCACATGCACGTAACGTAAAAAATTGTATGAAGCTCCTATATTTAGAACCTTCAGCCGTATATTTCAGCCGTAGTGCGACAATTTTGAGGGGATAATATATATATATATATATATATATATATATATATATATATATATATATATATATATATATATATATATATATATATATATATATATATATATATATATATATATATATATATATGGTTGGAGTATTGTTTTTAGAAGAGTAACGAATGAACTTTTACTGGATAAGATTAGATGTAGGAGTATATATATATATATATATATATATATATATATATATATATATATATATATATATATTATATATATATATATATATATATATATATATATATATATATATATATATATATATATTGAAGTTTGGGAGGAAATTTTCAAAATTTGAGAGGCAACATCTCGAAAAGAACAAATAGCGTTGAATGAAGTATAGGAAGTTGTAGTTTTGTACCTCCTCTAAACAACGACCGAAAATGAAAAAAAATTGTAGATGTTGATTTTTTAAAATTATTTTATTTTTTCTGGAAAGGAATTTTTTCCAAAATTTTTACTTCAGTTGGACAGAAAAGGACATATAATTTTTTTCCCTAAAGCATATATTAATAAACTTTACCTACAATTTTTAGTTAATAGAACTGTGAATACACAGTTCAATTTTCAAGCTATGTGGACCAGTGGTTTTTCCCCACTATCCAATTTTTTCAAGAGTAAAATTTCTGGAAATAAATCAAACCGTTAGAGATACAGAAAAACGTCTTAAGTAAACTTTTCTCAACGGGTTAAAATATATGTACCGTGCAAATTTCATAAAAATCGGAGAAGAATTAAAAAAAATATTTTAAGATGTCTTAAATAAACTTAAATATAGCAAAATGAAGTGGGGTATTAGGATACTGATTAAATCCAGATGAACCAATCAAACCCATTATCCGAAATTCGGAATTGTAATTTTATCCAAACCTCTCAAAATTAGAAATCTGCCATCCCACAATCTTCCTAAAGTCTGGAAATATATGTATATATAGAATCTGTCTTAAAGTAATGAATAAAAAAAAATAAAAATATTACGCAATTTGTCTGCCAAGACTAATATACTGCAGCATATATATAATATATATATATATATATATATATATATATATATATATATATATATATATATATATATATATATATATATATATATATATATATATATCTTATATATTATATATATATATATATATATATATATATATATATATATATATATATATATATATATATATATATATATATATATATATATATATAATCTTACGGAACAGAAATTATCGCAGGATACAATTATTCGTGCGGTGCGCACCAGGGCCCGCACCACGCACCGCACCGCACCGCACCGTTAATTTTTCTTTGCGCACCGCACCGCACCGCACACCACCGCACCATTCAACCGCACCGTGTTGCACCGACCGCACCGCACCAAAATGACCGCACCACGCACCGCACGCACCGCACCCGTGCGTCGGCCAACCCTAATTCAAAGCCTTGAAAATGGGTAAGAAATGTTTAAATTTGTCTTAGTTCTTTTAGAAATATATATATATATATATATATATATATATATATATATATATATATATATAATATATATATATATATATATATATATATATATATATATATATATATATATATATATATATATATATATATATATATATATATATTTTTTTTTTTTTTTTTTTTTTTTTTTTTTTTTTTTTTTTTTTTTTTTTTATTTATTTATTTATTTATTTATTTTTATTATCATTATTATTATTATTATTATTATTATTATTATTATTATTATTATTATTATTATTATTATTATTATTATTAATAATAATAATAATAGTAGTAGTAGTAGTAACAGTAGTCAAAGAAAAACTTTTCCTATCATGAATATGGAAGATAATTAAAAAGGAAAAAGAAGTAACATTGTGGAGCTATGATATCATCTTAACTTTTAAATGATTGCTTGGAAACGTGTCTTTCTGTCACAATGATTATGGTTATCATAAAAGAGAGTTTGTCTTTTGAAGTGAAGGATTCACCCCCCCCCCCTCATTCATCCCTCCACTTCCCCCAAAAAAAAAAAGAAAAAAAAACCATATTCATGTAATTCTTCAAATGTAGGATTAAAGGAACCTCTATAAAGGTATTCATTTAAAAAAGAATGTGTACATGTGCGTGTGTGTGTGTAAAAGATATTCAGATTAGCTTATATGAAATTAATTGAAGTATTTGCAGTATATAATTTAATACTTTACAACTTAAAAAGATCTTCAAAAGGTTAAATTGACTCTTCTGAGGTCACAAGTCAAAGTTGAAGAGAGTTTACGCTTTTATAAAGTGCTTTTTTAAGTGTTTCACTTATGTCTTACTCATACCACTATATTTACACATACATACATACATACACACACACACACGTAATATATATATATATATATATATATATATATATATATATATATATATATATATATATATATATATATATATATATATATATATATATATATATATATATCCTTTTACTCGACATAATCTTCCTATGACATCTTCGAAAACACAAAACTCAAACTTTCATCCGTTCTTAATATTCTCGGTGTAACTTTTTCTCGTGATCTTTCTTGGAAAGATCACATTTCTTCTCTTTCTAAACAAGCTTTTAAGAGATTAGGAGTTCTGAGGCGCCTTCAGTATTTCTTCATTCCACCCCAGTTGCTTGCTCTATAGGGGTGTTGTTC
>SEYY01019929.1:0-2500 GCA_009176605.1 Armadillidium nasatum
CTTCCTCTTTTCCCTCCAATGTACTTGCATTAATTGTACCAATGCTCATAGTCAATTTTCGTAGTCCATTTTCTCGCCGTGTCAGCAACCGAAAAGATCCGTCTAGGGTTCCGAGGCTCCGCTTGCGCAACTTGAGCTATAACAATCCACTGTCGGCTAGCTAAGCCTGTCACAGCTTCTCGGAGTTACCAATTAGTACCTTCGGAATTTCTCTTGCCCCCATACGGTTACAAAATGAACCTGAATATGTGTGCGCCAAGAAAAGCGTTTAGAAAACAGTTGGTCAACCTAGGCAACAACAGCCTAGAACAGACCACTATGCTGCGTAAGGTAACGAACGTAGTAAAGCTAATGGACAAGGACCCTTCAACAATCCTCGGGCAGAAATCCCGTCGGGTTAAGCCGCTGCACCTCTTCAAGGTTAAGCAACTCCTTGTCAGGGTGGTTGAGCACCACTGACCACAGGGATATAATATATATATATATATATATATATTATATATATATAATATATATATATATATGTGTGTGTGTGTGTGCGATATTATTTATATCCTGTCGCTAATTTGGAGTCTCTGAATTCTTACTTTATGACTTAAAGCTCTCTTCCAATTCTACTACTAAATTTATTTGTTCGTCTATTATCTCTTATTCTACTGACTATAAAAAATCTGAGACTATTTAAACTCAAAAGAAGACACATCTTTCTTCTTCTCCTTTCTCCGAAATATCATTTTGTGATTTCAATGTTCACCACCGCAATGGCTTTCTCTAGTTCTCATGATCAGGGTGAATCCTTCCATTTCTATTCCAAAACGACCTTGAGCAGTTGTGCAGCCCTACCCGTATCCCTGACTGTCTTGGGATGAACCCAACATTCTAGACCTTTTTCTAACTTCTAATCCTTCTCCTTATACTGTTAAACTCTTTCCTCCTCTGGGTTCATCACACTTCCGTATCTTGTCTGTCTCTTCAAGTCTTCCGCAAGAACGACCCCCTTCGCGAGGAGAACGTTTCTGCATTTCGGTGCCACTAATGGTCTGACTTGCGGTTGTACTTCTTAAGATTTCCCGTGGAATGATTATTGCTTTCGTGGGAGGGTCCCTCGGAGTGTGCTGAGCGTATAACATACGTGATTCTCTCTGACATGGAGGGGTATATTCATTTTTCTTTCCCTTCTACTAAACCAAATAAACTTTGGTTTAACTCTGCTTGTTCTCGCGCTATCCGCCGCAGGGATGTTGCCTTCAGGGATTACCTTGTCTTCAAACTCCTGAAACTCATTCAACTTATATTTCATCCCGAATCGTGCAAAATCTATTCTTCGTAGACACAAAAACTCTTTTCTCCGCCGCAAATGCAATAATCTTTCTGGTTCCTCTTCCTCTCGCCTTTCTGGCATTTTGCAAAAAATGTCAATTCAAACTTTGCTTCTTCCTCTTTCCCTCCTCTAGTTTCTTCTGACGGCACAACTGCCATTTTACCTTCTCTAAAGCTGAACTCTTCGCTCAAACTTTTGCCTCTAATTCTACCTTAAACGATTCCGGAGCTATTCCTCCTTCAACCCCCTCCAACTCATTTATGCCTAAAATTGTAATTTCTATAAAGACGTCATTTCTGCTTTCTCTGAGCTTAACACTAAGAAGGCGTACTGGTCCTGATGGTATTCCTCCTGTGGTTCTCAAAACTTGTGCTTCCGAGCTTGCACCCTGACTTGGTAAACTATTTCGTCTTTGCCTTTCTACTTCGACCTTCCCTTCTTGCTGGAAACGTGCGCTCATTCAGCCTGTGCCGAAGAAGAGGGGACCCCTCTCAACCCTTTAACTACCGTCCTATTTCTTTAACCTCCGTTCTTTCTAAAGTTTTCGAATCTATCCTTAACAGGAAAATTTGGAAACATCTCAATTCTTCTAATCTTATCTCTGATCGCCAGTATGGCTTTCGTAAAGAACGCTCTACTGGTGATCTTCTTTCCCTACTTTCTGACTCTTGGTTCTCCGCTCTTCGGGGTTTCGGTGAATCTTTCGCTGTGGCGCTAGACATATCGAATCCTTTGATAGAGTCTGGCACAAAGCTTTGATTTCCAAACTTCCCTCTTTCGGAATCTATCCTTCTCTCTGTGAACCTTTTCTCTAATTTCCTTTCCGGTCGTTCTATAGCAGCTGTTGTAGACGGCCACCGTTCTTCCTATAAATCTTTAAATAGGGGTGTTCCTCAAGGATCTGTTGTATCTCCAACTCTTTTTCTAATTTTAATAAGGATCTTCTCTCTATTACTTCGTCTCCTATACACTCCTATGCCGATGACTCCACCCTTCATTACTCCTTTCAATTTGAAAGACGTCCCTCCCAACAGCAGTTGATAGATTCAAGAAGGATGGCCTTGGAGCAACTGACCTCTGATCTTTCTCGTATTTCAAAGTGGGAGAGTGAAAGCATAATCGCTTTCAATGCCTCAAAAACTCAATTCCTCCATCTTTCTACTCGACACAATCTTCCAC
>SEYY01019929.1:7500-17500 GCA_009176605.1 Armadillidium nasatum
CATCAAACATATCCAAACTGCTGGATCGACTATGCTTGACCTGATCTAACTCCACTGGATTACTATGGTTAATAATCGCAATGAATTAAAACAAAATATTTAATGCTGCAGATGAAATTTGGCTGAATCCTCATATACTGGAAAACGTCTAACTCCATAGCTAATCATACACAATGGTGTATTCAGGCCGTAGGTGGTTATTTGAACTTGTCATGTGGCTTCATCATGTATTATTCCTCATACTGTAATTGTTGTGAAATGAAATATTCTTTCAGATTTCTCATGTCACTTTGTCAACCTGTAAATCACTACCTCTCCCAAATCAAACCTAAGTTGATATATAACCTTTTTCACTTAACATGCCTTTTGTAATACAACCTTAAAGTTTGGCAGATTCCTTCCTGGACACCCTGTATGTATATTAATTTTTTACTATTTTATTTACTTTTTTTTCAGGAAGGTTTTTTAAAAGGTGAAATTGAAAAGCACACTTCATTTGATATAAATGATTCTGATTTGAATAGTGAAAATGCAATCATAAAAATTAGTAAGTTTATAATTTTTTCATTTGTCAAATCATCACTCGTTCTTTCTTACATATATCAAATTCTGGCATTGTACTGTTAATATTTTCTTTTTAAATTATTAAAAATTGCTAACCACATCACATTATTACACTTAAGTATTATATTAATTCTCTCCTGTACTTTACTGGTAAGATATGGAGTACTCTTCTATTTTCCCCACTTTCAATGACTTGCACACTTAAAAACTTTGGGTAATTGGATTAACTGATCTTTGATTTTTCCTGAATTAAGTTTTACCCAACTTTGGTGAGTTTCATTCAAGGTTGTGGGATCAGTATCAATAATGTCTTAATTCCATAAATTTAGGTAGGCCAAAATCTGCATTAGAATTGGAGTCTGGTTGGAAGGTCTTCTGAAACTGGAATTTGGTTTGTAAATATTCTGGAATCAGATTTGGTTAATTCTGAAAATTTAGCAACTCCAGTTCTTCAAATCATTATTTTATCTCATAGGGTACATTTTCAGTTACTTAACTATAAGTCAGTGACTGCCAAGAAAAATAAATCAAATTGAAAAGTATCAGACTATAGCTTAATATTTTCAACCTTCACATTTGTTTCATTTTGTACAGGTGAATAATTGTATAAACTTGGATTTATTTGAATCACTTATTGATTAATGTTTAGTGAATATTAATCAGTTGGTTACTTTTATTTTTATTTTTGTTCATTTCTACTTTTCAATATATATATATATATATATATATATATATATATATATTATATATATATATATATATATATATATATATATATATATATATATATATATATATATATATATATATATATATAATTGTGATGCGATGATTAATTGGCATCAGCAATCACTGAGAATCAGAAAAATCATCAATTTTCATGGAATCTCTGATTCTTTTTCCTATTCTTACATTTCTGGTCATTTTAAAAAATAAAGCATTTTACTAAGCAGATGCTAAATATCATATATATATATATATATATATATATATATATATATATATATATATATATATATATATATATATATATATATATATATATATATATATATATATATATATATATATATATATATATATATATATATATATATATATATTTATTTATATTATTTTACCATTCACCTTTCCCACTCTCGTGGGGTGGTGCCCGTCACAGTTCGCTCACCCACACCCACATCCACACTCTATCTCCCATCTCCCCTCACCACTGCCCTCCATCTCACTCTGTCCTCCGCGACTCTCCTACCTTCGTCCACATTCAAACCTTTCCCCCCCAGTATCTCCCTCACCCCATCCATCCACCTCCACCTCGGCCTTCCCCTCCCCCTTCCTCCCTCTATCTCGGATCTCATCACTCTGCTCACCATCCTATTCTCATCCATTCTACACATAGGCCCAAACGATCTTAATACACCCTCTTCCGCACTACGCACAATTCCCCTCTTCCATTCACACATCTCTCTTATTCTTTCGTTTCTGATTCTATCTACCCTCCTTAACCCACATATAGCCCTCAATCCTTTCATCTCAAAAACTTCTAATCCTTTCCTAATCTGAGCATTCATCACCCATGTCTCACACCCATACATTGCAGATGGTAGACACATACTCTCAAACATTCGTACCTTTATTTCCTTTGATATTCTTCCCTTCTTCCAAACTTCTCTCAGACCCCCCATCACTTTCATTCCCTCCGTCACTCTATTCTTTATTTCCCATCCATCCCTCCTTTCCCCTCCACTAACATTCCCAGATATTTAAACTCTTTTACCTCCTCCAATTTCTCTCCCCCCACCTCGACACCCTCCCATTCCTCCCCTCTTGCTGCCTCATCCCTGCCCCCGATTCTCATCACTTTACTCTTTGTCGAGTTTACTCTTAATCCCTTCGATGCACATTCCCTAACAAACTCCTTCACCAACATTCTCAGCTTCTCTCCAGATTCAGCAACTAACACCTCATCATCCGCAAACAACAAGACACTTACCTCCCATTCCCCTCTCCACTTCTCAACCTAATACCCTTCCCTTCCCTTTCCATACCCCCTAACAACACCATCCATTAACACATTAAACAAAAACATAAACCACACATAACACACCTGCCTCAGTCCAACTCCCATTTTAAACCATTCAGTCAGTTCCCTCTTCACCCTCACCCTCGCTCTACAGTTCTCATAAAATGATTTAATTGCATTCAATAATCTACCTCTCACTCCTCCCTCCCTTAGGAACCTCAAACAGTTTCCTCCTACAGACTCTATCATACGCCTTTTCCAAATCCATAAAGCATACATACCCCATTTTATCTTTCTCTCGCAATTTTTCACCAATCATTCTCAGTGTAAACACCTGATCCACACATCCCCTACCTTCTCTAAAACCTCCCTGTTCCTCTCCCACTCTCTCCCTTGTCAATTCTTTCACTCTCGATACTAAAACTCTCCCATAAATTTTCCCTACTACACTCAACAGGCTTATTCCCCTATAATTCTTACACACCATCTTATCCCCCTTCCCTTTATATATCGGCACTATGCAAGCATCTTGCCACTCCTGAGGCACTTTTCCCTCTCCCCAACACACATTAAACATCCTCACCAACCAGTCAACTATCACTCCTACTCCCACTTTTATCATCTCCCCATATATACCATCCATTCCTGCTGACTTTCCCTTCTTCACCTTTTCCACAGCTACTTTTACTTCCTCTCTACTAATACTCCCTCCTTCTTCTACCAGCATCTCCTTATTATTCTCCACTACTTCCTCGTCTCCCACCCCCGTCAACAAATCACTAAAGTGTCTCTTCCATCTCTCCCCCACCTCCCTCTCTCCTTGCACCACATCACCATCCTCCCCCTTCACTCCCTCTCCCATCTCCTCTCTCCCTCTCCTCGCTCTATTTACCTCCTTCCAAAACATCTTACTCCTGTCCTGAAAATTCTCTGCCAACTTTCTACACCACTCCTCTCCCACTCTCCTTTTCGCTCTCTTCACTTCCCTGCACCTCTCCTTATACTCTTCCCACTCCCTACCCTCCTTCGTACTCAAATACCTGCAGAAGGCCTCCTTTTTCCTTTTAACCATATTTCCCCAACTCTTCACTCCACCATTCACTCACCTTTTTTCTACCATTACCTATTTTTTTTACCCCAGACACTCTTCTTGCAACCTCCACTAACGCCCCCTTCAGTTTACACCACTCCTCCTCCACCCCTTCCACCTATATATATATATATATATATATATATATATATATATATATATATATATATATATATATATATATATATATATATATATATATATATATATATATATATATATATATAGGCATCCTGTGATTAACTCAATTTTAGTTAGCACAAACATCGATTAGTGCTGTAAAATAATTTGAACTCATCCCTTGATGTACTCAAAATTACCTGATTAGCACTTTTTTAATTTCCCATGCTTGGGTGTTTCTCTTGTGGTACAGGAGTTGCCAAATAGTAATTTCATGTTGTATACAGCATCGGACATTGGACACTCAATTATTAGTCATTTTTGTGAAAGATATTGTTGCTATTGGAGCTCTTGATTTTGAGGAAGGACACTGAAAATGTTCATGATCGAATAGAATCAACTTGTAAAGAATTAATCAATGAAGATCTTTTTGAGATTTAACAGCTATGTGCATTAGAAAATGACAAAATGGAATTCAAAGTAGATAATGATCCTAAGGATCTCGCTGTTGAAGAATTTGATGAAATATTTTAAACTTTTAATGCCCTTTGAGAACAGATTACCAGCATGGATCCAGATATAAACTGCAGTAGTTTAGTTTGCTGCAATTTAGAAAAGCAAATGGCTAGCTACCGTAAAATTTATGATTAAAGAAAACCTTTAAAAATTGTCTACCCTGGAGTTGATGGGATGATTGTCTTTTATAATTTCCTTAAAAGGCCACATATATTGATCACCTGCTAGTTTGTTGAATTTGTCATATGATCTTATTGAAGCTTCTCTCATATTTCTTTGATTCAGGACCAGGTCTTCTTATAGTTGATGTCGGCCCTCTTCTCCGAAAGCTCAGACTAAGCGAATCTGATTAAACATAAATATCTTTTACAGATGGAAGCACTAAGAATACCCAGCAATTAGTATTGATAGACTGTGCCTAATCCACCATTTTTCTCATGAGTTCTAGAATATTATCCAGTGAAAAAGGATTCACTGGTTCAAATACAGTTGGTGTGTGGTCTATTTCCACCTTGACGTTTGCATATTTGTACTCTCCTCCAGACCAGAGTAGTGCACAAATCATTACCAACTTAACATCACAGATCATACGTTCTCTGAGCACCCTAGGACAACTGTTGCTTTTCATCCTGGGTAACTATCTACTATTACATCAACTCCAAATTCTTCCATTATAAAATTCCTCCTGCTTTCAAACATAGTGGCATCTGATGCTCTAATTATAAACATCATCTTCTGAAAAATAGTTATTCTTTTTAGCTAAAAAAAAATTATTTTAACAGTATTGTAGGTTCATAATTAACTAGATGTTATTGTGAAGATATTAATTCCCCATATAAATACTAATAGAAATAAATTTTATTTTTTTCGTTTATACTCTAATATATTTTTCATGACATTTGATAAATTTTTCACTTTTCCTTAGGAGCATGTAAATGGACATTGTGATAAAAAATCAATGTTGTTATCTAATTTAATGAAGTGTGCACTATTAACATAATTTTTCCTACTTTCACAAACCAATACATTATCAAAAAATTCACCCTCCATGGAATATTCCGAAGTTACATTAGTATTTGTTGAAACATTTATAAGACCACAATTTTCACCAACAAAAGACATTGATTTAGGGTCCTGGATTTGTTCAGAAAACCCAGAAAATAAAATTTTAGAGTGAGAAACTGGTGTGTAGTTTAGAAACCCTTCAAAAGAAAATATAGAACTACAGGAGGTATTTGCAAAAGTTATGGCTCAATTATTTTCAGTATCAGTGGTGGTGTTTGTTTCCAACATATTTCTGAAAGTATATTTCAGAAACACCCCACAAAATGTCTGCAGAATGCCAATTTACAGAAGAATCAGGAATTTCAGTATGTGGTACACTTTCAGAGGTCTCCAAAAAATGTACTCAAGGAGGACTAAAATCTGCTGGTGAATTTATAGTAATCCTATAAATTCACCAGCAGATTTTAGTCCTCTTTGAGTACATTTTTTGGAGTCAGTTGTTGGTATGAAAAAAACAAGATGGGGAGCTGGTGTAAATAATAGAACTGCAATTATGAACAAGGCTAGAAGAGGTTGGAATGTTATCTATAAATATATTATCAGTATAAGAAACATAAGAAGGAGGCACAAAGCCCGAAAAGTCAGGAAAAAAAATCACCAACTTGATAAGATTCACCTTCTACATCAGGACCAATAACTTAACATCTCTCAAGTACAAAACCCATATTAGCAGTGTCTACGTCACCACCTACTTTCCTGGTTAATCGTTTAATTTCTTCAAAATTGTCTAATAATTTAGGAAGTTTATTATAAGTTTCTATAGATAAAGACATTACTAAATCCACAGAAATCCTCATTGGCAAAATCTACACAATCTAAGCCCCCCTCTGTACTACTATAATTAGCCTCTTTTTCACCAATACTCCTACTACCACTAAGGTTACTACTACTACTACAAGGAATACTACCACAATCCTCCACTACCTTCCGTTACTACATCATTCATTTCTTTTAAAAAATAATCTCTAAGCACTTTTATTTTTCATTCAATAAGGAAACACACTTGCCTATCTTCGCATCTTTGCAATTGACTATAATGAACTTTATTTTTTTTATCAGAGTCTGATCCTATTCGTTTTATGATGTAAGTTAACTCATTTTTATTTGTATTATTTCAAAAGGTCCTTCCCATTTGTTTTTGAATTTGTTGCTAGCTTGATGACCTTTGAATTTGAATTTTTTAGCAACTTTTTCTCCCATTTAAAAGGTCAAAAATTCAAACTTGGAGAATCCAAGTATTTTGGAAAGTTTGTGAGTATTGAATTATGGGATTTATGAAACAGAAAATCTGAGGGTGACATACCTAATGTGCTATGTAGCGTATTATTGTATATTAATACTGATGAAGCAATCTCTACATTCCAGTTCAATGGATTCTCTATTATTAGATATTTTAAAATCTGTAACAGGCTCCGATGAAAGTGCTCACAAATTACATTACTGGCCAGATATAATGGTGAGGTTCACACATGTTTGATATTGAACTCTGCCAATATTGACTGAAAATCAGATGCAATAAATTTTGACCCGTTATTGGTTAACAACTGGATAGGTATTTGAGACAAAAATGGTAGAATCCAGAATTTAAGTGTGGCAGCAATAGTTCACTTTGTTTATTTTTAATGGAAACTACTGATGCCTACTTCGAGAAATGGTCTAAAAGAATGCAATATTTTTTTCCATTATTAGATAAAGGAAATTGGAGTAAATCCATAGCAATGAGATCAAATGGATGATTATTAATGATTCTTAACATGGGAGGGGTAATATTTGAAAGGGTTTTGCCATGGGGTATAAAATGGTGGGTATGAAGTCTTTTTTTTTTATGCATAAAACAAAATGAAGGAGCATGATAATAATAATATCGGCTTTAATTCATAATAATAATAATAATGATACAATTAAGGTTCATATTATTCATTATTACATTGATCGCTTACCTTCATTTCCCCTTCCTCTCTTCATAAGCCCTTCCTCCTCCAGCTCGGTAATGGACTACCATCCCCCCTCGCTCTTCCATCCACCTTAAAGTCCTGCGGCCGAATAGAACTGACGAAGGACCATCAGGAACTCATCAACAGACTCATCAATAATCAAGAAGAGTGCGAATCACCTCCTGAAGCCAGTCTTAAAACAATATTTGTGAGTTGCAAAAATTATACATTGTTTTATTAATTTATTATACTATTATGTAATTAAATAATTGTTCTTATATAAAGTTTTCAATATTTATATTTGTATCGTAAATATTTCATAGTTGTTATTATGATATTAGTGATAATAATGGTCGGTAATGTTCTGTTAATAAAATAATTCTTTGAGGTCGTTTTCAAACTAAAGTTAATTGCTACATGGCCCAGGCAGCTTGGATGCCTGTAGAATATGATATGCAACTTCTGTATCTTCTGGAAGATTGTTAAAAGCTATAAATTGCATATACCAATATGCGCATATGCTTACAACTAGTTAATGTGAATAGTCACATGCGCATCTATGCGCTGCAGTGTTATGGGTCATTCAATTTTTGTTTGAAAGCGACCTGACACTAATTCTTGAATATATTTCTAATATAAGTGTATTTAAAGTTTAACAATGACCGGACCTAGAATTTTCCATCATCATTTTACGTTCACGTTTTGATATATTTTTATAGTTATATTAATCAGTTAAAAATTATGGATACATAAAAATTTAATATATTACTCCTAATTATATAGGGAACCCTGGATCGGAGTAGTGATATGTCGAGGTTCCATCAAATAACAGAAATGACAAGACTTACTGTAGAACTTATAGTTCAGTTTGCCCTTAGATTACCTGGGTTCAGGTCTATAGCAGTCGAAGATCAGGTCACACTTTTAAAGGTAAGTTAAATATAAAGATTTAATTTTTTAATCTTAATCACATATCTATTATTTATTAAAGTCATTCATTCATCAATTTAATTAATATAAAAGTGGGATGTTGCATAGAGAAAATTATTGGCATCTTCAGATGCCTGAATATCAACGTAAGAGGGTCTTTAAATTTTGTGGATAACCGAGACTTCAATTGGGTGTTTTTTTTTTTTATGATTAATTTTTAATAAATTTTATTCAGATTAAATTTTGCTGATTTTTTTTTTTTTTTTTTTTTTTTTTTTCAGAATTTTTTTTTTTTTCATTTTTTTTTTTATTCTTTTTTTTTTAAAGTTTATTTCTGTTTATCAAGAATTTTTTTCTTTGTATTACTTTTCTTTAAAGTTTTCCACTAAAGAAGTAATTTGCTCTTGGACCATTTGAAAATATTATATTCAAAATATATTCAAATTCATATTTTCAAATTTTTTTTTTAATTTTTTCGTTTTACAATTACTGAAATTGGTTTTACTTTAACATTTTCATGTCTAAGAAAATTTGTTTACTTTTATTGAGTCTAAATGTAAATTTCTTTGTCTTTAATTTTTATAAGTTGTTCTCAAAATAGTTACAGTTCTTTTTCTTTTTCTTTTTTAGGCATGTTCGTCTGAATTAATAGTCCTAAGGGCTTCACGAAGGTATCACACAGATACAGATTCAATTGTTTTCGCCGACAATTCTCCTTGCACGAGAGAATTTTACGTGTCCGCTGGCATGGATCCTTTAACCACAGACTCTCTTTTCAATTTCTGTAAAAAAATGGCGGCCATGAAAGTGGATAACGCCGAGTACGCCCTTCTCGCTAGTATTACCTTATTTTCAGGTGAGTTACTCCTACTAAATTGGCCTACTAACAAATTTTAACCCTTTTATTAATTATTATTATTATTATTAAGATTATTATTGAATTTAGTAGAATAGGGCCTACTTTTAAACTTTAAACCTGTAAATGTACCATTTCCTGAATAAAGCTTTGTGAATTGAATTGAATTGAAATTTTGTTCTTAAATATCTTTTTTTTAAGTTATTTAAAATTATACGTTAGTCAATAAACATAATAATTATATTATCACAAAAGTTATTTTTCCTTTTACTAACAAATATATTTAATTGTTTTTAAAAAAAAAAAAAAAAAACATTATATTATTTTTCCTTTTATTAACCAATAGATTTAATTTTTTTTTTTTTAAAAAAATATATATATATTTTTAAAACAGAACGCCCCGCTTTACTCGACCCTGCAAGAGTAGAGAGGATTCAGTACCTGTATGTGGAGACCCTCTACGCTTACGTGACCAACAAATGGGCACCAAAATCGGGTATGATGGTGGCTAAGCTGTTGGACGTCTTAACGCAACTCCGTTCGCTCGGCATAATGAATAATGAACAGTGCGAGACTTTCCTTAGTAGTGATATGGAATTGCCTGAACTTCTCACAGAAATATGGGATATTAATAAAAAGGCGTGAGAAGAGTTTTATACTAAATTCCAAACATTCCTAATATTAATATTATTATTATTATTATTATTATTAATATTATTATTATTATTATTATTTTATTTATTTGTTTCGGGTATAGTAACTAATAAATTTAGTTACCGAGATGTGTTTTTTTAGTTATTATTATTATTATTATTATTATTATTTATTATTATTATTACTGTACAACAAATAAAATTTAAAAAAAAAAAGAGAGAGAGAAAAGAGTAATGAAGCTCTTTTTT
>SEYY01019929.1:25000-27871 GCA_009176605.1 Armadillidium nasatum
TAGGATTTCCATTTAGAAAGTCTTTGTAGCACTAGGAAATGCACTTACAAAGTCGTTGTGGCAATAGGAAATCCACGTAGACAGCCGTTGTAACACTAGGATTTAAATTTAGAAAGTCTTTGTAGCACTTGGAAATGCGTTTAAAAATCGTTGTGGCATTAAGGAATCTATTTGGACAGTTTATAAAATTTGATTTAATAAATCTCTTTTGCTTTTCTTAAAAAGGCAATTGCAGAAATTCAGTTTGTAAAATTATTTATAATTCATTTGTCAAATTGAGTAATAATTTCAGGAAAAATAAATGGTAGCATTACAATATTGTAATTTATATTTATTAATTAAATATCTACAGCTAGAAAATATTTTGGCATGTCATTCTTTCAAGATGGCACTATTTCACATAAAGATAAAGGTACTTAATATTTACAGCAATAATATTTAAATTCACAGCAAACTGAAATTGAAAAATATATTTTTAAAAAATAAAAAAAAAAAAAGTTAGAATTTAGTGTTCCTTTTCCGTTTGTTAGGCAGCATCTTAAAATAAGGACTAAAAAGTAAGATTAAGTTAAAGACTGACATGTTCCGATACAAATTAAGGTCAAGTTACGTCACTGAAACTACTTACTTGAATTTTATCCTGCCTTTAAAATTCTATTTATGATGTGTCTTTGTAACCAAAATATGTTACCGAGAAAAACTGCAGTTTTTTTTTTGTCTCTACTTCGAAGAAAGGAGGAACTAAATAATATTAAATTATATACACAGATAACCAAAAAAAATTTTTACGAAGTATAAAATTATTTTTAACTCAAACCTGTTTTTACAACCTCGACGTTATTTTGGATCGAGAACACCACCATTCGTCATTAATGTTCAGCAATCTATAAATAAAAATTTATATGGTATCGGACATAATTGGTTTTAATCATATGTTTAGTTAGGAAACGTTTATATAAGTGCTAGTCCAAATAGAATTGCATCATACACCAGAGAGATTTGTAATATATTGAAAACATTCTACTCCTTACCATCAGAAAGTCTTTAATAAATCTTGTTTTTAACGAATGAATTCTTCTGATCTATTTATTAATCTCCTGACTTTTTTATTATCCTATCATTTAGTTACCTGAACTCCAAATTATAGTTACATTCTTTTTTCTCATTTTTTCCCCCCAGAATAGCAGTTTTTTGAGCTATTTCGGTGCTAACCAACGTCAGGCTTTTTTCTGTTGTTAATGAATGACCTAATATTTTCCCTTTCCAGTTCATTATCCTTATCAACCTTGAGTTAGTACAGTTTCCTACCAGTATCCTAGATAATCTTTGAAGATATATCAAGCATACGGAACTTTTCTTAACTATTATGTCTTCTCGTTAACCTATTAACTTTTCACTTCTCATCATTTCCGTAGATACGTGTCTTGTATCTTCTTTTCAAGTCTTTCGCTAAAAGAATGTCTCTAGTATTTTTGTACGTAAACTGGTAAAAACTTGAAGTCGTACTTATTTGTTTACTTTCGAATAATTATTTCGACAGAAGAGATTCATTTGTATTCACAGAGTTAAAACAAATATGATTCTGTTTAGCATAAACAAAATATATATTTTCTTTGTTCCAAAACGTCTTTCTTTACACAGAATGTATTAATCTTTCAGACTCCCCTCTTATTTGAACTTTTTTTGAAGCGTTGCCTAAAATGTCCCTTTTTTGTTTCCTCTTTTCACAGTATCATTTCTTCTGGCCTCTGCTCAGTCGTCTTTCTATCTTCTGCTAAAACTGAGCAATCCTCAAACTTTTCCTTCTATAAATCCGTTTAGATTAGTTTTCAATTCCTGTCTTCTACTCATTTATGCCTACTATTTTAATTTCTTCTAAAGTTGTGTTTTTTTTTTCTTTCTCTGAGTTTTACAGTAAGAAGATATTCCAGATGTGCTTATAAACAAACTCCTGTCTTCCTGAGAATGCACCTAGCTTTGTAAATATATATATATATATATATATATATATATATATATATATATATATATATATATATATATATATATATATATATATATATATATATATATATATATATATATATATATATATATATATATATATATATATATATATATATATATATATATATATATATATATATATATATATATATATATATATATATATATATATATATATATATATATATATATATATATATATATATATATATATATATATATATATATATATATATATATATATATATATATATATATATATATATATATATAATATATAGTATATATATATATATATATATATATATATATATATATATATATATATATATATATATATATATATATATATATATATATATATATATATATATATATATATATATATATATATATATATATATATATATATATATATATATATATATATATATATATATATATATATATATATATATATATATATATATATATATATATATATATATATATATATATATATATATATATATATATATATATATATATATATATATATATATATATATATATATATATATATATATATATATATATATATATATATATATATATATATATATATATATATATATATATATTATATATATATATTATATATATATATATATATATATAAATATATATATATTTATATATATATATATATATATATATATATATATATATATATATATATATATATATATATATATATATATATATATATATATATATATATATATATATATATATATATATATATAATATATATATATATATATATATATTATATATGAATCCAATGTCCTAGACTTTTCTTAACTTTCGGTCCCTCTTATACTT
>SEYY01019930.1:5000-15000 GCA_009176605.1 Armadillidium nasatum
TAATGATAATGAATAATAATAATAATACATTTATTATTAATATTATACATTTATTATTTTAAATTATTTATTATTATTTTCATTGTATTATATACCATGTATACAATTATTATATTTATATATTAATTTAATTATAGTAAATAATATTATTATAATAAAATATAATTAAATAATATAATAATAATAATATAATATAATAATAATAATAATAATCAATAGTATATAATTATAATTTAATAATATAATATAATATTTATTAATATAATATATATTATTATAATAATATTTATAATATAATCATTATTATATATATTATTAATTTATTATATTATTATTATATATTATTATTATTATTATATATTATTATTATTATTATTATTATTATTATTATTATTATTTATTATTATATTATTATTATTTATATTTTATTATTATTATTATCATTATTATTATTATTATTATTTATTATTATTATTATTTATTATTCACTATTATTATTATTTTATTATTTTTTATTATTTTATTATATTTATTAATTATTATTATTATTATTATTATTATTATATTTTATTTATTTTTTATTAATCCAGTTAAATTTTTTTTTTTTTTTTTTTTTTTTTTTTTTTTTTTATTTTCATTTTTTTCTTTTTTTCCGAATTTTTTTTCTTCTTTTTTTTCCATTCTTTCTTTTATTTCTTCCTTTCTTTTGGGTCAAATGAAAATTCCTGATGCAAGATTTTCCTTCATTATATTGGTCTAGGAATTTTGAGGATTATTCTCGGAATCTTCGAAGTCTTCGGAATCTTCGGAATTTTTCATTCTCTTCTTCAAGAACGAATAAAGAGATCAAAAGGAGAAAATTAAGTAATCAGCAAATTTGCTCATCACCAAAAAAGAACAATCCATTATATATATATATATATATATATATATATATATATATATATATATATATATATATATATATATATATATATATATATATATATATATATATATATATATATATATATATATATATATATATATATATATATATATATATATATATATATATATATATATATATATATATATATATATATATATATATATATATATATATATATATATATATATATATATATATATATATATATATATATAGTTAGTGTCAAATGTATCTTTAAGAGACAAGATCTACCGTTTGGAATGCTTTCACCTGACTTCCTACTGGCTTTCGGTTGACTTTCAAGTGACTTTTGACTGACTTCCGGTTGCTTTTCGCTAAACTTTCTGCTGATTTTCGAATGACATCCGGCTGACTTCCTGCTAACTTTCGCTTGACTTCTGTCATGTTTTTGCCTGACTTCCGAATGACTTTTGACTGTCTTCCGTTGACCACTTGCATTAACTTTTAACTATTTTTCCCTGACTTCCAGTCGTATATCTTGCACATAAAAGTCATTAACGTCCTACGATGGGCAAATAGACCCAGAGAAACCTTTCGTTCCTCTTCTTCCTTAACACAAGCTTCATCTTTCACACTTCCAAAGCATTTGCAATTATAATTTAATTAATTCTAATCATGGCGGAGAAAAAGAAAATATTTTTGTTCTCAATGCCTCAAAAACTCAGTTACTTCATCTTTTTAGTCGACATAATCTCCCAAGTAACCATGTCTGTTAACATATTTTGTTTTCCTTTTGGAAACGAACTTGCATTTAGATAAATATATCTTGTAATCATTGATTACATTCAGAATGTAATCATGTATTACATTCAGTTTGGTTTCCAAATCTTTTCATGGAGGTTTTCGTTGATTGTGAAAGGTGGTAACTGAGTGATCGAAATGAGGAGCTGTAATTTAACAGTAAAATAAGTTATCCGCTTCGAAGACAAAAATTAATTTTCTTTCAAGTTTTTTGGCGACTTCAGAATAGTACAACAGCAAATTATAGAGAGAAAATTTGGTTTAAGAAGTCATGATAAAACTTATACTTTCTTTCATCCTCACTTATTACTCTCTGAGACGAATACGGATGCAGATCTTCGGAAAAGTATAAATAAAGATGCGGATCTTTAAAATTAGGAAGATAAGAGAATACTCGACATATTGTAATTTCGTCGCAGT
The DNA here is from genome assembly GCA_009176605.1 of Armadillidium nasatum. Lineage (NCBI taxonomy): Eukaryota > Metazoa > Arthropoda > Malacostraca > Isopoda > Armadillidiidae > Armadillidium > Armadillidium nasatum. The sequence goes on from SEYY01019930.1 coordinate 7,114, forward strand.
CGCAGTCTGGACATTTGGAGAATTATTCTTCGCATGGTTCTAAAAGCTGGGAAATCTTTTTTACCAGTATTTTCGTCCCAAAAGTACGGTTGAAGGAATATGAAGTTCTGCAGCCGACGCCACCCTGCATCTTGCGGGATATGGTGTAGTGTATAAAATAAATAAATATATATATATATATATATATATATATATATATATATATATATATATATATATATATATATATATATATATATATATATATATATATATATGTGTGTGTGTGTGTGTGTGTGTGTGTGTGTGTGTGTGTGTGTGTAAGTATTGGCACCAGTGTCTAGAATAAGGAAAGCGTCTCAAGTTCAAAAAGTCTCTAGTTCAAAAAATAACTCAAAAGTAGAAATGAGGAAAACAAATCTTCTGACATCTCGAAATCTGAAAACCTAAGATGACCAAAAAGAGTTCTGTAGATTGTTCGAGTTGGAACAAGTAAGCTTGTGAATGGGTGAATCTGACAAATTCATTAGATTAAGCTCACGAAATCAATTATAATTTCAATCAGGGTCACTAATCGAAAAATACGAAGCTGTTTAAATAAAAGTAATAATAAAAGTAACTAAATATGAATAAAAAGAATATTAGGAAAATAATTCAAATGAAAATAATTTTTCGAGCTCGACTTTTTTGTCCCAATTTTTTTTCCTTCGAATTCTTTTCATCTTCTTAATTTCTTCTTGCCTTTTTTTTTTTTTTTTTTTTTGAAAACAAAATATGTAGTTGAGTAGCAACTACATATTAATTTAGATTAATCACTGCTGCGTAGTTAGAGCTGTAGCAGACCTTTTTAGAATAAATATTTGTAGGTAAATATTTTTAGATAGAGTAGGAGTCATAACTGTTTTTGAATTTCTCAACCCAGGTAGCAGATGTGCTGAATTAATTGCGTGAAAAATTGTGGTGAAGATCAACCGTTTTCATTTGCTTCGTGATTTCTTATTTTCTGATAAGTGCTAAAAAGTAAAAATCTTCAACTCTTTCATTAGTTATTAACTGAGTACTTTCCCGAAAGCCAAAGCTGTGCTGGTATCAGATTTCAAGTAGTTCAGCAAGAGAAATTGGAACAACAGAAGCAAAATAACGATATTATGTAGATGATACTCTAAATAATACAAATGATAAATAATAATTAAACAACAATTCACTTTTTCAGTTGTAATAATAATAATAATAATAATAATAATAATAATAATAATAATAATAATAATAATAATAATAATAATAATAATAATAATAATAATAATAATAAAATAAAGAAATTTATTTTTTTTTTTTTTTTTTTTTATTAAATTTTTTTTTTTTTTTATCATGTGAAAAAAAAGGTCAAAAATTCGGTGAATAGAAATCCCCTGAAGAATTCCAATCAGAAAGGGGGAAAAAAATCCAATGAAAGAAGATGAAACAAACTGATAAATAAATAAACAAAGATATAAATAGGAAAAATAGGAAAACACTCTTGCTTATAGGTAACAATGAGACTTGAATATTTAAAAAAAAATTATTTAATGAAAGAATTGGTTTAAACACAAGTTAATAATAATAATAATAATAATAATAATAATAATAATAATAATAATAATAATAATAATAATAATAATAATAATAATAATATTAATAATAATAATAATAATAATAATAATAATAATAATAATAATAATAATAATAATAATAATAATAATAATAATAATAATAATAATAATAATAATAATAATAATAATAATAATAATAATAATAATAATAATAATAATAATAATAATAATAATAATAATAAATATGAATAAAAAGAATATTAGAAAATAATTCAAATGAAAATAATTTTCGAGCTCGACTTTTTTTTGTCCTAATTTTTTTCCTCCGAATTCTTTTCATCTTCTAATTTATTCTTGACTTTTTTTTTTTTTTTTTTTTTTTTGAAAACAAAATTTTTTTTTATATTTTTTTAAAAATTTATTTTCATTGTTTATTTCTTTTTTAACATTTATTTCTATTATCATTTTTCTTATTTTTTCATTTCCTTTTCTCTTTATTATACAAAATTTGATTTCTCCATTTTATATTTTTACTTTCTTTCTTTTTGTAAAAAAAAAGAAGAAAGAAAATTTCCTTGAATAAAATTGAATGAAATTCGAATCCTTACAATCATTTATCAAAGATATTAATAAATTTGCTTTCAGAATTTAATTAAAGAGCACATAAAAGGTTTAAAGCCCTAATACATGCCAGTGAATACATCAGCCACTCAAAGTAAATATCCACATATACAACCTCAATAGTATTCAAAGTACACATCCACTCACCAACGAAATGACACCTAAAATGGATATCAACATATTAAATTCTAATGGCACCTAGAAATGATACTCAATTTGGGTATCTACCTTTGGACTCCAATGGAATCCAATGTAGACATTCACACATGAACGAGACGGCACCCAATTTAAATATCCTCATGGCTCATGTGAACGCCGGCGGTTTCCCTCGTATATATCCAAATATGTGTAGGTAAAAATCTTCCCCACTTTCAGATTTTCTTCATCAATATAAGTTTTCTTCATTTTTTTTACTTTAAAAGTTTGGAGAAGTTATAATCACTTAGCAGCTCACTCGCACATGAAAGCATATCTACCTGTACAGATACACATGTAGATAATGATCTACAGACAATGAACACATTCAAGAACAAAAATAAAAACATGAATTAATCGAGGATGCCAAGGTGAAACAGAAGATTTGTTATTCAAATCGATAATCTATTATGGAAAGGAAATGGAGCATATCATGATGCATGCATGAATAAAGAAAGAAAGAAAAATTTTCCAAAACATTGGTAAGGAGTTTATTTCTTTAATCGATACTCATTTAATCGTATCATCGCTCTTAGGTCTATTCTGTGGGAAAGAAAGAAGAAAAAGGAAATAATAATTTTAAATTATACAAAAAACTTCTAGAGCCATTAATTTAAACAGACGATTAAAACATCTCTAGCATGAAATTTTCCCTACAATACACCCACCACATTCATCAAAATATTCTCATTGGGCAGAAAATAAAAAAAGAAAGAAAAAAAAACTATAAATCAATTTACTCAAAGAAAGTCAAAAAATCGACAATAGAATTACAACCCTTCGCTTCTAAAATTTGGACAACCCCCTTAGTTTAATTTCAGCCACGGCTGCAGAGCCTCACCCGCAGCTGGAGCCGAAGAATAACCGTAGTTGAAATTGAGCCTAAAATAAATTTACCTGATCCTTAGACCTGAGCATTAAGCTCTAAAATGAACTTCACCATATCACGCACACAAACTTACATTGTTTCAACTTCTTAAATCTAAACTTTTAATTATGTTGCTAAGATCTTTCAAATAGATTAAATTAGAGTCTATAGACTATGCCACATTTCTATAAAAATAGTCATTAATGTATTTTTTCCCAAAGACGAAGCTCTGTTTAAATCTGATTCCATTAGAGTAAGGGTCGAAGTCAGAGTAAGAGTCGAAGTCAGACTCAGAGTGAGAGTCAGAGTAAGAGTCTAAGTCAGAGTCAGAATCAGAGTCAGAGTCAGAGTCGTCAGAGTCAGAATCAGAGTCAGAGTCAGAGTCAGAGTCATTGTCAGAGTCAGACTGAGGAAATGAGTTTTACGACAAAGAATAAATATTCAAATAAATTTTCGTATTTCGAGAAAAAGTGTTGAAACGTTGACTAAAAACAAAAAAAAATTATCCTTTTCGGCATAAAAAAAATTAAGAAAATACTACTACCACAACCACTACTAAGCTCTTTACCTTAAAATATTTAATTATACAAATTATTATTATTATTTATTATTATTATTATTATTATTATTATTATTATTATTATTATTATTATTATTATTATTTCCGTGAAATGGGGAAAACCCTTTCGAAAGGGAAATTTTTATTTTCCAACTTCTTATTCATGATTACTCATTTCTTTATGTAATAATAATAATAATAATAATAATAATAATAATAATAATAATAATAATAATAATAATAATAATAATAATAATAATAATAATAATAATAATAATAATAATAATAATAATAATAATAATAATAATAATAATAATAATAATAATAATAAAATAATATAATAATTTAAAGAAAAATAATTTTTAATATTATTATATATATATATATATATATATATATATATATATATATATATATATATATATATATATATATATATATATATATATATATATATATATATATATATATATATATATATATATATATATATATATTAAAACTAGTAGTAGTGGTAGTAGTAGTGATAGAGGTTTGAATAGAATTTGTAAAATTAATAATAGTACAGAAAAGATGAAGAGGTTTTTGCTGATGTTTTAGTTTTATTCTTTTTATCCTTTTTTAAAGTGGTCAGAAATACAAAGAAAAAATGAGTTTTTCGAAGAAGGACATCAAGGCTGACGACCTCGTTTATGGGAGTTTGAAAGAAAGCGAAGCAGATGAAGTCGTTGAATTCATGGCTCAACATTTTTATCCTCGAGAGCCCCTGGTAAGAGAATATTTTGGTTTTCCCCTCTGAAATGTATACTAAAATGGCTGGATATGAGTGTATGAAGTATATGTGTATATATATAATCCATCCATCTCTGAATGATTTCATGCATATGTATTTCTGGATGAATGGATAAATATGTATATATGAATTTTTAAAGATGCGATCATGTGCACTTATAGGCCAGTTTATCTAGGAATTAAATGTATGACTGTGCATGCAAAATACAGTTAATTTGTGTATGTTTTCTCTTCTCTCTTAACTTATACGAATACTATGTCATTTTTTATGTATAATACAGAGTACAGGTCTTCATATGACCTACGAAGACAATAAAGAGTGGATCCATGGTCAAGTTCGAGATTGGGTTCGAGGTGGTGCTTCAGTCGTGGCGCGAGATCCAAGAACAAGCAAAATTGTTGGAACACTTTTGGCTACGATTTTGACTCGTTCTCAAAACACATCTTTTGATGAAGCTTTGAATAGTCCAAAGATAAAAGTAAGTCTTCTAAAATCGTCATTTTAAAATTGTAGGGATTGAAGTAAGATGGTATAATTTATTCTCAACAAAGTATGAAAAGATTCAGATGTAAATTTTCTTCAAATTTAGAATGATTAAATTTAAAAATTTATGAGAAAAAGTCGATAGACTTCTCTTTAGGGTTTCGATTTGATCCTCCTCTCTCTCTAATATTTTTTAACATTTTACTAATAATATCTGAACATTGATAATAGCATCAAAACTAGTCCATTCCTTAAAATCAAGGTTTTTAAATAAAATTTATAAATGCTTAACATTTTCGCAAAAGATAAAACGGTTTTTTAAAAGAAAAAAAAATTGATTTTCTTAAATATAAACTTTATAAAAATGAAAAAGTTTCATAAGTGAAAATTTTAAAACCCTACGACATCAATAACATTAAAAATTTTAAACGTTTTCAAAGGTTCTAACGATATCTTAAGCTTTAAATTTTTTTTTTAAATTGGACCCTCCCCTTAATTAAGCTTTAAAAATCCTTGACGGAATCTTTTGAAGACTTTATTTTAAAATTAAAAAACCTTGAAAGGCTTCACAGATTAACGTTTCACAGTTATTAATTATTAAAAATTAGAAGCAAAAATTATTTTAGAAGAGGAAATAATTTTTCCTTTGTAGAATTTTATTAATATTAGTAGCTTATAAATAATAGTTCTTCTTCTTCTTCTTCTTCTTCTTCTTCTTCATACTAATAATAATAATAGTAATAATAATAATAATAATAATAATAATAATAATAATAATAATAATAATAATAATAATAATAATAATAATATAAAAATTATTGTTTTTATTATTTAAATCAAAAGAGTTTAAAATTTTTTAAACAGAGCTCCAACTAAATAGATTTTGGTAGATTATTTTACAAATAGAAATGAAAAGAATTTTAGGTTGTTTTTTAATAATAGAGACGATGGTGCTGAAAAATTATGGAAAAACAAAAATTAGCAATTTTACTAACTCTGAAAAAATGACCAACCAAAGTCTTAATTTTAAAAATGATACATTCAGCACTTTCAGTCTAAAATTTTAGTTGATTAATTAAGAAAATAAAAATCTTCCAACTTCACTAAAACTTTCGATTTAAAGTTTCTTCTCTTCAAACAGGTTACTGCAATAAAGACTAACAAAAAAAAAAAAAAAAAAAAAAAAAAAAAAAAAAAAAAAAAAAAAAAAAAAGAATATTTTGAAAAACGCTGCGTAACCTATACCTTATTTTCACAAAAAACACTTTCGAGATATATTAAACTTAAAGTTTCATTTAAAGGCAAAAGTTCAAAAAATTATTGGAAATGAATAAAAAAGAGGAGATCATCGAAATTTCTAATTGAATTTATGGGTGGTTCATGTTCAATTAAAATGACCAACTCACTCACTACAGAATTAACAAAATGAGAAGTTAGAGTCAGAGTCAGAGTCAGAGTCAGAGCCAGAGTCAGAGTCAGAGTCAGAGTCAGAGTCAGAGTCAGAGTCAGAGTCAGAGTCAGAGTCAGAGTCAGAGTCAGAGTCAGAGTAAAAGTTGTTACCGACTCAACAGAAACTAAAAATATAATAAATATTAATTAATATTACTAGTAGAGAAAGAAGTCTCAAAAATATTGGGAAAGCAAAATATTATTAACAATTTTTCGACTCCGGAAAGATACTTTACCATTTTTGTTTCATACATTGCCCAAAATCATTAACAAAGTCCAATGAGAGAAAGAGGGGCATTAAACACACACACACACACACACACACACACACACACACACACACACACACACACAACACACACACTCAAACACAAACACAATTATTCACACTACTTTTAAATGAAAATTAATATTAAACTTTTTAGTTAATTAATATTTTTAATTAATAATTTGTGTCAGGTGAAAACTCTACATAAAGTTCTGTCGGTCCTCGAGGCTTCAGTGAATTTTTTTGCCAAATATTCCGTTGACAAAATATTGGAACTGGCAATGATAACTGTCTCAGAAGAATATGGCGGCAAAGGAATAGGAAGGAGATTAGTTCAGGTAAGAAGAAAAGTAAATTCATTCTTAATTCAAATAATTATTATTTATAATTAAAATTAAATAAAACAACGTTAAATTAAATTAATTTAATTAAATGATATTTTATTTTTATTTCTTTGAAAATAGTTAATAGAAAAATATTTTTTGCCTATTAACTGAACACTTTTATGCAATGAGTGATAGAACGTACTATGGGCGTCTGGGCGTCTAGCTCTTAACTTTCCAATGGATAAAATTTAACCCATATAAAAGTATTAAAAATATTAAATGAAATAATTTTTTTTTTAATGAAAAAAATAACTTTTTTTGTTTTTCTTTAAAATTCAACTTTATTTCAATTAATATTTATTAATTAAATGTTGTAAAGTAAAAATCTTTAAAATTTGATATATTTTTAAAAATATTTATTAAAATACAGAAATGGGAAATAATTTTTTCTCATTGAAAGTTAAAAGAAATCAGACATTCAGGTTCCTACTTTAAGTCCATGTTACGGTTATTTATTTTTATTTTTATTTTTTGTTTAATTAATAAATGAAAAGAATTAAGTACAAAATATTAAATTCCATTGGTAGAACATTCATTGATTTTCAAACCTTTAAATCTTAAACAAAAGTAATAAAATTAAAAATTTCAAGAGTAGAATCTTGCTAGTTTAGCAACGAATTGGACTTTTATATGAAGGTGGAGAGACTAAGAGAAACCCACCGGACGGGAGATTCACGAGCTCTCATTGCGTGTAGGA
>SEYY01019930.1:25000-35000 GCA_009176605.1 Armadillidium nasatum
AAACTGCAGTGCAGCAGTCGAAAAAAAAACTCGAGAAAAGAAATAGAAGCAGAATTGGAGTTGACACTTATGGGATGTTGCCATAAAGAACATAAGGAAGAGGAGCTAAAAAAAGATTGCTGCGTTTTCTACGGAGAATTTTTTTTTTCAGTCCTGAAAACAGATTTTGCACAATTCCTGATGAAATATACGAAATATGAGATTCAGGAATTTGGAGATCACTGCATATATATATATATATATATATATATATATATATATATATATATATATATATATATATATATATATATATATATATATATATATATATATATATATATATATATATATATATATATATATATATATATATATATATATATATATATATATATATATATATATATATATATATATATATATATATATATATATATATATATATATATATATATATATATATATATATATATATATATATATATATATATACTCACCTGTGATAAGATATAGTATCATATGACGATTATTTTATAGATATTGAAAACTAATCGCATTTAGTTATTATTTTCCTCTGTCACTCAGCTGCTCTCTCTCTCTCTCTCTCTCTCTCTCTCTCTCTCTCTCTCTCTCTCTCTCTCTCTCTCTCTCTCTCTCTCTCTCTCTCTCTCTCTCTCTCTCTCTCTCACTCTTTATTTATCTATCTATTTATCCCTCAATCTCTCACTCTTTAACTCTATCTATCTATCTATCTATTTATTTATTTATCTACCTATTTATCTATCTATCTATCTATCTCTCCCACTTTCTATCTATCTATCTATCTATCTATCTATCTATCTATCTATCTATCTATCTCTGTCTATGTATGTATGTATATATGTATGTATCTATCTATCTATCTATCTATCTATCTCTGTCTGTCTTTTTGTCTATCTATTAATTATCTTTTTCACTCCCACACACTCTTTCTCTCTGTTGGTATTTCTCAAATTATTTTTTAAAGTTTTATTTGTTCTATTTTTTTTTTTACTTCTGCTTTTTCTCTCTCTCTCTCTCTCTCTCTCTCTCTCTCTCTCTCTCTCTCTCTCTCTCTCTCTCTCTCTCTCTCTCTCTCTCTCTCTCTCTCTCTCTCTCTCTCTCTCTCGAATCGTTATCATATCTCTTATCACTGAACCTAAATTACGAAGTAATCAGAACAATACAAAGAGTAAATGCCTTTCTACTTATTGATATTTTCCCTTGAAAAAAAGAAAAAAAAGAAAAGAGAAAAAGTCTCGGAGCACGAAGAGTCTTTTTTAAGTTAATTATTCAAAGTTTTAAATGTTACAAAATGTGAACTTTAAAAAATACTTTATTACTAAAATCAAAAAAGAAACTATTTAAAATGAGTTACAGAAAAATTGATCTGAAAGATTGGTTACTATTTAGTTACAAAAACCAATACGACAAACGTTGGTTTTGTTCTGGTGCTTGATGTCATCATTATTTATAAGTCCTAAAGCGTAGTTGACACGGTTATTGTGTTATTCGTGATTTCTGAAGTGTAGCTGACACGGATATTGTGTTAGTAGTGATTAACTTTTTTTAAAATATCATGTTTATTTCATTTTCATTTAAATAAACTGAAACTGCGACACAAAGGTAATTTTTTAAAAATTTATTTACATATTTGTTTATTTATTTCTTTATTTATTTCTTTATTTATTTATTTATTAGTATTTTTTTTTTTTTTAATTTTAATATTATATATATATATATATATAATATATATATATATATATATATATATATATATATATATATATATATATATATATATATATATATATATATATATATATATATATATAATATATATATATATATATATATATATATATATATATATATATATATATATATATATATATATATATATATATATATATATATATATATATATATATATATATATATATATAGGGTTTTTAAGGAAAAATAGTTCCACCTTATGGAGATTTTAGATAATTGCTCAGTTTAATTTTTGCCTGTCTTATCATTTGTGAAAATTAAAAATAAAACAAATTGAAAAAAGAGATGTAAATAAGTCCTTACAAATCTAAATAAGATTTCTTAATTAATTTGAGTAAGCAACAAATTCTAATAATAGCTAAAATACAAATGACTTTAAACGTAGAAACATAAGAAAATATTATGTTGGCCGGATCCGTAAATTAGTTATCTGCAAAACAGGATGAGTGAGCGATTGCAGTTGAACAACAAAGGTTTTTTCCAGATCCTCTTATCAAATAGTTTGTAAATTATTTTCGTCAGTTACCATAAAAATGAAAAAAAAAAAAATCAATCCTTGCTATTTTTTTATTTGAACATAAACAACCCGTTCACTCAAGAATACTGGGGTTCGACGTTTGCGGTGTTTTTCTCCACAGCGTATAAATAACCGTTTTTGGCTTTTTCTAAATTTTCACCAATATTAACTGTCAATGATGAATCATGGAGAACGTATTAAACAAACCAGAAGACACTCTACCAGACAAGCAGAATATGACAAGAATTTCATAGAAGCGTACATGTGACTGAAAAGGAGTGGTACTGCTTCGAACAAATCTGAATTTATCAATCCAAAAATAAATTTCGTGTGGAGACATGATATCGTTTGGTAAGCTAGGAAGTTGTTTAAAAAAGGTATTGAAATACCAAAGATTAGTTTCCCCAAGAAGGGCAGAATAACCATTAATTGGCTAAAAAGGAAAGTATATCACCAATTGACATCGAGCGTCTCAAACCATATTTATGATAAGAAAGAAAGGAATAAGATTCCACACGATCTAGGAAATGACAAATAAAAATAGTTTCAAAGAACTTGGACAGAATACAGGTAAGAGTTATGGGACAATAGTTACATGGTTCCAAACAGCCTTCCTTCTTCCGAACCAGTTGAAAAGTTGAGATGGTGTAGAACTAAAAAAGAACAGACACCAACTCAGAAGCACATTCCCTCGAAATAAGGAAAGGAATGCTATTCAGGCAGCATTTCATCCTAACGTTAATAGACATTAACGCCCCATGCACCCAATCAATATAAAATCTCAAGTTAATACATCATTGGACAACCCGAAGTGAGAATCAATGAGGAGGAGAATGAGAAAATCCTTCAGGATAGAATGAAATAAAAAAAAGAGAGAGATACATGTAAAAATTTGAATTAGCCACAGTTTCATCAAAGCTAATAAAAGAAAAAATGCTGATTTACAGTTTTTAAAGATATTTTTGATAAAAAAAAAATAAAAATATTTTTATTTGTAGAACTAAAAAGTTTAGGGCATGAGAGTTTTGTTAAAAAAAAAAAAGTTTTCCAGCAGAAAAAAAATCCCTGCAGTTCCGAGAGAGAGAGAGAGAGAGAGAGAGAGAGAGAGAGAGAGAGAGAGAGAGAGAGAGAGAGAGAGAGAGAGAGAGAGAGAGAGAGAGAGAGAGAGAGAGAGAGAGAGAGAGAGAGAGAGAGAGAGAGAGAGAGAGAGAGAGAGAGAGAGAGAGAGAGAGAGAGAGAGAGAGAGAGAGAGAGAGAGAGAGAGAGAGAGAGAGAGAGAGTTTTCAATTTTCTGATAAACATTATTCTATAATAAACTTAAATAACATGAGAAAATTAAATCGAATGGAAAAAGAGATTTAAGGAAAGAAAAATTGAGTCTGGAAGGAAGAAAACTTTCTTATTTTAAAAACAATTTGCAATGAATTTCAAAATTTCAAAATTTACCAAATTTGATTTTTAAAAAAATTAATATTATTTTCATTATTATTATTATTATTATTATTATTATTATTATTATTATTATTATTATTATTATTATTATTATTATGATGATGATGATGATTATGATATGATGATGATGATGATGATGATTATTATTATTATTATTATTATTATTATTATTATTATTATTATTATTATTATTATTATTATTATTATTATTATTATTATTATTATTAGATGAGGTAAGTGTTGGAGGGATGTGGACAGCTGGGAAAACCTATTCGGCTTTTCTTTCCCATGAGTTAAAATAAGGAATGGAATTTGAAGGAAGTCGTCTCAGAGGGGGTTGATGGGGATAGGGAGAAGGAGAATTAACTCATCAAACTGAAATATTAAAGTAGTAGTAGTAGTAATAATAATAATAATAATAATAATAATAATAATAATAATAATAATAATAATAATAATAATAATAATAATAATAATAACAATAATAATAGCAATAATAATAATAATAATAATAATAATAATAATAATAATAATAATAATATTATTATTATTATTATTATTATTATTATTATTATTATTATTATTATTATTATTATTATTATTATTATTATTATTATTATTATTTTTATTATCCTAATTATTATTATCATAATTATTATTATTATCATTATTATTATTAAATAAGCTTCTACATTTACCCTATTTCGGCACTTTTAAGAAAGAGTTGCTGAAACACTGTTCGTCTTTAGAAATGGGAGCAACTTCTTAGAACATAATCTCACATTTCTGAATAATCCTCTTTGCACTTAATCTAAATCTGATTCTTCAAATTCTGCCTTAATATGAACACTGCTTATCGTGTCAATAAACATCTCTTGCTACCCTTCGGACGACATCAGGAACATAAAAGATGAATGAATTTGTTGAGAGAGTAATTAAATTTTCGTTTTTATCAGGGAAATTGTCAGCAGTTGTAAACGCTCTTTAACTAGTAACGGCAGAACATTAATTTCAAATTTATGTGTTTCTTCTTCTAAAAAGTTTTTCAAAATTGGAAAGATATATGTAAGTACCACACAAATTTTCTATTCTAAAGAATATTTTAAAAAGAATTCATTAATTAAACTGAAATTACAATACGCAATTGTAATGCTTTGTAATTGGTTTGCAAAATAAAAGTTCTCATATTCTTTCACCCTCAATGTGCCTCGCACACATACAAAAAGTTGAACCACATGTCACATCAGTCATTTCATCAACTTGTGAACTAAATAATCCACCATAGTAACATCCCTATGTTTAATTTGTATCACTGCATGGACATGGATAACCATTGCAGTTTCTTCTCAGTGACTGTACCTAGCATAAATCAAGCAGTTTCTTTAGTGCAGAGAAATATTACATCATCACATACTGTGTGGTTGTTTTCGACTTTACCTATTTCCAAACCGACAATGAAAGAGGGTTCAATGGCAGCCAAATTCTGCTTATAATAAACCTCCCCCACCTTTTCCAAACCGATAGTTTTTAGCAGTACTTCTTTATTTCTTTAAATAAATTTAAAAAATTTTTAAATTGACACTTTTTGGTTTTCAAGTGTTGTTGCCATTTGCTTAGTTTTAGAACTTCATTAGAGAGAACTTTAATGTAAAGAACAGGCTGTGGATTTTTAACACTTTCGATAACTATGGATGTAAAACAAAATTTCCTGAAATCCTCTCACTTCTTTCTTTTAATGTCAAGAACACAATTATGGCAGAAAAATAGGCTGCAATATATATATATATATATATATATATATATATATATATATATATATATATATATATATATATATATATATATATATATATATATATATATATATATATATATATATATATATATATATATATATATATATATATATATATATATTGAACTGATTGCCTTCTGTATTTAGAATGAATTTAGTTTAATTTAGAATTTCCCTCGGATAAAATCTGAAAATATTCCCCGAGAAGTAAAAATTGTTTTTTGGACCAATTTGATCATCGGATCACAAGTTGAGAATCGTTGTGTCCTGAGTTGGTAATCCCGAGTTATATCCTTTCTCTTACATGCTATGACATGTTTGGATCGCTATTAATACCCCTCCCCCCCTCTCTCTCTCAAAAAAAAAAAAACTGTGCTGACCTAGTCACACTTGTCTGTGAACATTAATACCGAAGGTGCCTGCACTGGAACCCCAAACTTATCCATAGGTATAGAGAGGGACACAGAAAAAAATTAAAAAAAATTTATATGAAATATTTATTAAGTGGATGAATTAAAGCATATTGTTAAACTAACCTAAAAATAACTGGGAATCTTTAATTAAGCTTATCCACTCTCATATATATATGTATTATATATATATATATATATATATATATATATATATATATATATATATATATATATATATATATATATATATATATATATATATATATATATATATATATATATATATATATATATATTTCATTGTATCAAGTAACAGAAATATTAACCCAAAGTTTTAGTAATTTATAGAGACGAAATTTTAATCAGAGATGCTGAGTAAAAGTCGGAGCTGGACCCCAATCTGAAGAAGGAACTAGAGCCAGTTCTGATGCCGTTGCTAGGGACCCGATCTGAAGCTGAAACTGTAGCTGTAGCTATAGCTGTAGCTGTAGCTGTAGCCAAAGCTGAAGTAGGAGCTGCAGCTAGATCTGATGACGGAGTTGGACCAGAATCTGAAGCCAAAACTGGAGCCAGTTCTGATGCCGTTGATGGACGCCGATCTGAATCTGAAGCAGGAGTTGGGGCAGTTTTAATGCCGGAGCTGGACCCGATCTGAAGCTGTTAACTATAGCCAAAGCTGAAGCAGGAGCTGCAGCTAGCTCTGATGACGACTCTGAGCCCCGATCTGAAGCCGGAGCTGTAGTCGAAGCTGAAGCAGGAGTTGGAGCCGGTTCTGTTGCCGGAGCTGGAGCAGGAGTAAAGTTCATTTTTAAAATCATTTAATATTTTCCTATTTGCAACTAACTGTAAGTGAAAATAAAATTAATGGTTAGAGGCATTGTCTTTCATTTTACATTCCATAAACTTCAGTAAAGAAAGAATTAACGATTTCTTAAAGAATGAATGGAGCAGGAGATAACAATTATTTGAACTGGATTTGGACATTTTAAAGTGATGGAGCCAGAGTCGGAGCTGGGATCAACAAATAAATTGCTGGATTTTACTGATTCGGTTACTTTTACTAAAATTATTATTGTCTATGCAAATGTGGCTAAATATATTATTATTATTATTTTTATTATTATTATTATTATTATTATTATTATTATTATTATTATTATTATTATTATTATTATTATTATTATTATCACTATTATTATTATTATTATTATTATCATATTATTATTATTATTGCTTCAATTATATTATTATTAATTATTTAATTATAATAATAATAATAATAATAATAATATCATGTTATTAATTTTCCTTGACAGAAAACAGATAATGGAAATAAATATGGAAGAAAAGGGAGTACTCCTTGGTTTAGCTGAGGTAAAAGCCCCTTTCAAAAACTTGACTTATGAAGAAAAGGAACGAATTGTTCACATCTGTTACAGGAAACTCTTATCAATCGACAATGGCGAAGTAAACAATGCCCTTGAGAAAAACTTGAAATGTATTGGTGTGGTGGATTTCTTTTATGCTCTACAGGAGGTTGTTATATCAATTCGCGAAGGAAACTGTTGTCTCTACAGGAAGTCTGAAATCATTTTAAAAAACAAGTTATCCAACGTTGTCATTGCTCTTCCAGCATTGGATTATCCAAGTCGTTTAATCGTTGTGAGCCAAACACAGAATTTTGGGAGGACGCTTCTGGTGTTGCAACTTACCTCCAAAGAGATTGTTCACTTATTAGTTACTAGCTTAGAGAGTGAAATCAGTAAGAACTTTCGAAGGTATTTTTATATTTATTATTTTATTTCTATTTTTATTATATTATTATTATTTATTATTATTTTTATTTTGCTGTACAGTTACTCAAGTGGCTTCATTAGCTTTCGATAATAGTTTAAAATTTATTCAATTTTTATTGTAAACATCAAAAATGTTAGGCAAGACGTTTAAGACAGATTTATTAATTGAATTTAATTTTATTAAGATTCATTTCTCCTTTAAAATTACTCTCTGCTACCAAAAAAAAAATCAATGAATATTTTATTTAAATTAATTGCTCGAGGGTTCAAATATAAAATTTCTGATTGTTTCCTTTAATTAATAAAAGAAGGATCGAATTAAAAAAAATCAATTTTTGACCTATTTTTATGAAATCTACAGAGTATATGCATTTCCACGCGCTGAAAAAATTCGATTTCATTCGCTTTTCTGTATCTATAATTGTTTGAAAGGTTTTTGGAATATTTACCCTTGAAAAAAGAGAATAGCGGGGAAAAACCACAGGTCGAAATGACTCTGAAAATTGAACTGTATATTTACAGTTCTATTGGCTAAAAATTGTAGGTAACGATTTTTGATATCTGCTTTGGAAAAAAAAGTTATTTGCCCTTTTCTGACCAACTGTAAAATATTTTTTTTGAAAATTGACACTTTCGGACAAAAAATTTAAAATAAAAAAATATCTACACCTACAACTTTTTTTCATATTTAGCAGTTGTTTAGGGGAGGTGTAAACCTACAACTTTCTCTCAATACTTCATTCAGCATTATTTGTTCTTTTCGAGATATAGCCTTTCAAATTTTGAAATGTTTTTGAAAATTTCCAAAATTTGAAAGGCTAAATCTCGAAAAGAATAAATAACGTTGAATTAAGTATTGAGAGAAAGTTGTTGGTTTGTACTTCCCCTAAACAACTGCTAAAAATAAAAAAAGTTGTAGGTGTAGATATTTTTATTTTAGTTTTGTCCGGAAGGGTCAATTTTCAAAAAAAAAATTTACACTTGGTCAGAAAAGGGCATATAACTTTTTTTCTAAAGCAGATATCAAAAATCGTTACCTACAATTTTTAGCCAATAGAACTGTGAATATACAGTTCAATTTTCAGAGTCATATCTACCCGTGGTTTTTTCCCGCTATTCTCTTTTTTCAAGGGTAAATTCTCCAAAAACCTTTCAAACCGTTAGAGATACAGAAAAACGTATGAAATCGACTTTTTTTCAGCGCGTTGAAATGCATATACTCCTGCAAATTTCATAAAAGTCAGTCAAAATTTTTTAAAAAAATTGAGATTGGATCATATTAGATCCTTCCCTAATAAAAAAAATCAATTTAAAATTAATTTCACAAGGCCATTTACCAATAAAACAGTACATGAATTTCATTCCCTTTCTCCAAGTAGGTTGGACATAAACCCTTTTAAACACATTTATATTTTAAAAAGTGTTGATTTAAAAATTCTTATTTTCAGGAATTCTATTAACCAAAAATCAACAGGTGCCATTCGAAGAGGAGCAGACTCTTTTGGCAAATCAGTGGGAAAAAGAGTTAACGATCTTTTTAGCTCTTTTGGAACTATTAACCAAATTCCCGAGGAAAACGAAAGTAAAAACCAAACAACTGACTGGTATTCCGCATCAGACTCTGACGATGACGATGATAGCTCCGATATGGATCGAGATGACTCCTCTGATACTTCTACTCAAGTTAAAAGTGTTTCTGTGAGCAATCTTTGTGAGGCCAGATCGGTTTTTCATAAAAATTCAATTGGTCCTTTAGAGGCTGAAATCCAGTATCTAATTCAATCCGAAACAGCATTTATAGAATCGCTTAAAAGATTAGTGGAATATAAACGTACATTACTTAAAAATTCCAATGTAATTAAAATAAAGCACTCGCATAAAATGATGAAATTCACAGACGAGCTTTTAAGTATTCATAAAGACTTGCTGAAAAAGATCAAAGCCTCCAACATGAACATCATAAAACTTACAAATACATTTAAAGAGTTCTCGGAAAAGTTTCGTTATCACGTACACTATATAAGCAACATTCCTGCTGCTGACAGGATTTATAATATTTACAGTGATGTATTTAAACAAACTAATCCGAATTTAGGAGAGGATCTTCGCAAGCCTAGAATGAGACTAAATCATTACATATTAACATTTGAAAGTCTAATGAAAGCTTCTGATGGAAATGAAAGAGAATCGATTCAAAAAATTATTAATATGTTTAAAGAATATTTGAAAGAAGCTGACACGAGACTCGTTA
>SEYY01019930.1:40000-55000 GCA_009176605.1 Armadillidium nasatum
TTTAATCTACATTTAATGATTCAATGGTTTTCAAAGTGTCTATTTAGGTGCGTTAAAAAGAAGTTAATACCGGACGTTATGGAAAAAAGCTCCAAAGATACATTAGAGATCCTAAATTTATATTTTTAAGTTTCTTTTAGTACAATTATTAAAAAATCATAAAAGTATTATTGAAACAAAAATACATTATGCAATTAACGTAGAACATTTAAAGTTCAAAGGTAGAGAAAGTGTTTAACTTTTTCTAGTTTAGTTTTCTGTTATCACATCCAAGGCTTCAACTCAAAAATTGCACTCTGAATTGTGTCAAGAAGGGCCCATTGTAAGTGATCAATAATTTAATATACTGATACAATTTAATTAATAATATTTTCATTTATCTCAAAAAATATTTCCTTCTGCAACTTTTTCTTCCTGTTGTAAGCTTGGGCTCATTCAGTCTGTACCAAACAAAGGGAGACCCCTCTCAACCCTCTAACTATTGTCCAATTATTTTAATCTTAGTACTTTCTAAAGTTTTCGAATGTAGCTTTAATATGATATAAAACACTGAAATCTTCTAATCTTATTTCTGATCACCTGTATGTCTTCCGTAATGGGTTCTCTCCTGGTGATCTTCTTTCCATTCGTTATGATTCTTGGTCCTCCGCTATTCGGCATTTCGATGAATTTTTTGCTGTGACTCGAGACTTGTCAAAAACCTTTGATAGAGTCGGGCACAAAGCTTTGATTTCCCAACATCCTTCTTTCAGCATCTTTTCCTAAAGTTCGCACTTGAAGAACACTGATTTATTTGATGTTGGGAATTTTCTAGGTCGTTTGTTTTTAAGACTCGCATGAAGGATACATCTTTAAAAAATCATAATTCTTTTTCAGTTTCAAATTTCTCTCTGTCTACCTTCTACCGGATTTCCTTTCCGTTCGTTCTATAGTAATATCTAAAGACGGAGGCCGTTCATATTTTAAATTTATTACTATTATAGTTCCTCAGGGTTCTGTCCTATCTCCAATTCTGTTTCTATTCCTGATCAGTGACCTTCTCTTTCTGTCAATTCATCACCTACTCACTTTTATGCAGAGAATAACACTTCTCATTACTCCTTTCACTTTAAAAGATTCCCAACTCAACTTCAAAGAATGTTTCTTGGGAGATGACTTTGAAACAAGCTACCTCTGATCTTTCTCTCATTTCTAATAAGAGCAGAAAAAAATATGGTGAGTGTTGTTTTCAATGCCTCAAAAAACAAAAAAAAACAAAAAAAAAAACAGTTCCTTCAATACTTACTAGACAAAATCATCAACACATTACAAGAACATCTTTTTTAAAAACACACAACTCAAGCATTTTTAGTTTCTTAATATTCTTGGTCTCGTGACCTTTCATGAAAAGATCATATTATTTTTCTCACTAAGCAAATTCTAAGAGGTTTGGTGTTCCGACGCTCCTAGGAAGTTCCTTCTCACCTCTCAAATTGCTCTTTATAGAGGTGTTCATTCTTGCATTAGGTATGTATAGTATATCTGGTGTGGTTCCACTCTCTTTTTAAAAGGGTAAAGTCTAAGACTTTGAGTATTATTAACTCTCCTACTCTCACTGACTCTCTCCCATCCCTTCCCTACAGTTGAACCGTTGCATCACTTTCCTTATACTATCGATATTAAAACATACATTGTTCTTCCAAACTCTCTAATCGCATTCCACTTCCCTTGAAGAGGTCGTGTGACTGATTAATCTACACATTCTTAATCTTTCTTCGATTCAAGATTTAACTTCTATTCTCATTCTTAAAAGTTTACTTTTGTTAAAGTCTGGAATAAACTTCTATTTTTTATTTTCCCTACTTCAAACACTTTCAAAAGTCATGTACTGGGTCATGTTTGATAGATCTGATTTTGATTCTCTCTCTCTCTCTCTCTTTATATATATATATATATATATATATATATATATATATATATATATATATATATATATATATATATATATATATATATATATATATATATATATATATATATATATATATTATAGAATATTATTAAGGAAAAAAATATAAGCGGAAGAGAAAAAAGTTTCACTTGTTCGTTTACTCAATACTCTCCCCTTTGTCGAACGGTTGCCATGACAACTGAATGGTAAACTGTAGACATTTCTTTTCAGTATGCAGTGCAATAGTGGAGGAAGTGATACACCTGTGTTATATTTAACTCACTGTTACAGGTAGGCGTATGACACCCTACTTGCATCAACAAACCAAATGGTAAGTTTCGTAATAATATTTTTTTAATGATTTTCCCTTAATTATGGGGAATAAATAAAATTAAAAATAATAAAGATGTGATTGATCATTTTGATTCATTATAGAAATAAGTTTAATAAAGCCATTTATTATAAAGTAGGTCAGTGGTTTTTATTTAGAGGTAAGTCCTTTTTTTTTTTTTTTTTTTTTTTTTTTTTTTTTTTTTTTTTTTTAAGGATTTTAAGGAAAGTCTCGTTTTTGCTTCTCTTCAAATATTGAAGTGTAAATCGATGCAGTAATGCAGTAATTGGAAAAGGTTAAATGTTATTCTATAAAAACACACACACACACACACACACACACACACATATATTATATATATAATATATATATATATATATAATATATATATATATATATATATATATATATATATATATATATATATATATATATATATATATATATATTCTCAACAAAATATGCGTATATAAGGTCAGCTCTTGTGATAAAAGGGTTTGAAATTTTTTTTTTTTTTAAATCCAAAATATTAATCAACATTAGGCTTGACTTCTAGATTGCTTCGTACTAGGCCTTGCTAACATAAAGCCATTACCTATGGTATTATGACTCCACTTAATACTAAAGAATATTCTTCTGTGAAACACCGTGAGTCATTGTGTGGAGCTTCTGTAACTCTTTAACATTACAAAATATTGTCATCATCGTCAAGTTTACGATCTCTCTTGTTGCCGGAGTCTTTGTAGTTTTGTAAATAAAAGTCAGAAATAAATTAAAAGCTATATATCTCTCAGTAGTATATACGTTTCGACCATCCACAAAGAAAAGTTGAATATTATAACCATGCAGCGTAGTAATCTCCGGTTTTTATAATCAGTCTTTTAACGTCTGACAAAATCTGATTATGGTTAATGGTGAACCGAAACGTTGTCTAATAAGATATTTCTGTAGTTTTGTTGCCGCCTTATATATATATATATATATATATATATATATATATATATATATATATATATATATATATATATATATATATATATATATATATATATATTAATTTTGAAGAAACATTTGTTTCAAATGTTAACAGTGAATAATTATTATAATTATTTATCACTAATATTCTTTTATTAATTTTGTTCAGGATTCTAAAGGAAGTCAGTCTAGGCTTAAATCCTCACCATGAGTTTGGTCTGGATTCGTATTTGAAATTCTGCCGACGTCAGCGAGGAGAACGGCTCCGATCCATTGCGGCCGCTTTTAATGACGCTAAAAATACCAGGTATTATTTTTAGCTTATTATTTTGTTTTTAATTTAATATCTTTTCTTTCTTCGGGGTTTTAAGAGGGAAATGAACCATAGTGAGTTCCTCTCTTTTCATTGCCAATTCGACCTTCGATTTTGGAGTATTTCCCCTTTAATTTGCCTCCCACTGGGGGGTTTAATTGGCATTTGGTCATTAATGGATTTCACTTTACTGAGTTTGCTATTTAACAGGATTTCTTTTAGAAACTGAGGTAACTCTCTCTCTCTCTCTCTCTCTCTCTCTCTCTCTCTCTCTCTCTCTCTCTCTCTCTCTCTCTCTCTCTCTCTCTCTCTCTCTCTCTCTCTCTCTCTCTCTCTCTCTCTCTCTCTCTCTCTCTCTCTCTCTCTCTCTCTCTCTCTACTTCCCTAATATTTCTAGAAAGAACATAAAAGATATGACTTTCTATTTTCCTTAATAATAATAATAATAATAATAATAATAATAATAATAATAATAATAATAATAATAATAATAATAATAATAATAATAATAATAATAATAATAATAATAATAATAATAATAATAATAATAATAATAATAATAATAATAATAATAATAATAATAATAATAATAATAAATGAATAAATAATTATAACATTTAATTTAATTACTGTAATACAATGAATCAAAAGTTCCTTCCATTATTATCATTTTTCATTATTAGTTTTTATCCATTTTATTATCATCTTCAAATAATAATAATAATAATAATAATAATAATAATAATAATAATAATAATAATAATAATTATTATATTATTATTATTATTATTATTATTATTATTATTATTATTATTATTATTATTATTATTATTATTATTATTATTATTATTATTACTTAGGTTAAGCGACGAAACCTTCACGAAGGAAGAGGTTGAGGATCTTGTTAGATCAATTATCGAACGAGGTCATCAACGAGGTGGAGACGGAGCTCCTACACAATACCCACTGTGAGAGTGTCTTGCTGACGTCACTCTTCAGACAGGCACAAGTCTGGCACTTGGATCTGAACGTGGATCTCGCGCAGTTGGAGGACCAGTGAGTTGGCACTTTATCTCTTAGACCTTTTAAACCTTAAAAAACAATAATAGTTATACTACTACTACTAATAATAATAATAATGATAATAATAATAAGAATAATAATAACAAAAAAATAAAAAGGAAGTAGCAATCATTATTTATAAAATACTAAGTTGTATTTATTATTATTATTATTATTATTATTATTATTATTATTATTATTATTATTATTATTATTATTATTATTATTATTTATTATTATTATTATTATTATTATTATTATTATTATTATTATTATTATTATTATTATTATTATTATTATTATTATTATTATTATTATTATTATTATTATTATTATTATTATTATTATTATTATTATTATTACAGCGAAAAATTAGCTTCCATTAAGCAATATGAAAACTTTGGACCAAGAAAGGACCATCCCCCTCAAAAACTTAACCAAATTTCTCCACTTAAGGGGAAGAAAGAGGGTCCACAAGCTCTTTTAGAAGCTCACATTGAAAAACTAAACTGGGAAAAAGCTGAAATTGCCAATCATTTGAAAGATCTCGAAGATAAAGTAATCACTACTACTAACACTACTAATACTAATATTATTATTATTATTATTATTATTATTATTATTATTATTATTATTATTATTATTATTATTATTATTATTATTATTATTATAATTTTACTAATATTTTTGAAAATACTTATAATAATTTAAATTTATCAATAAAGTTATATAATTATATTTATAACTCTGCTTTATTGTTACTACTACTAATAATACTACTACTATCAGTAGTAGTAGTAATAGTAATAATAGTAGTAGTAGTGTTTTATTGTTGTTATTGTTTATTACAAGGTTCTCGAGCTAACGAGAGAAAAGGAGAATATTGAACTGGACAAAAATGCTTCAGAGAAGGAAGCGAAGTTTTTGAAAAACACTCTGAGTACGAAGCCAGGGGAGGAAGAACTTCTTCAGGTAAAAGTTTTGAAAAGGGAGGGGAGAGTTTCAAGTTCTAAAAAGGGTAGCCATTTTTCATTTATATTATTTTTTATTGTTACATAAAATTTCAGAACTGTTTTAAAATTTAAAGCTAACGTCTTCATTGTTAGATTTTTAAATTATTATCATTTAAAATAATATTTTTTTTTGTTGTTGAGGGGTGGGAGTTCAAGGCTATATTCAGGATGTCTTTCTTACAAATAGTGCAGATGAGGATGTGTATAAACCATATTGTTATGTGGATGTCTGACTGTTTCCCTCTTGTCTTCTTACCTTTGTATCTTGTCCTATCTCTCCAAGTCTTCCAATAAAAAAAAAACCCTCCCACAGCGAGGAAATAATTTTGGAACTTCGGTACTAAAAACTGTTTGTAGTTAAGGTCTTACTTCTTCGATTTCCTTTGAAATGACTGCTGATTCGAAGGGAAAAAAAGTCCCTCGAAGTACACCGAATTAATAAACGAGGTAATTCTCTTTGGCATGGACATGTTGAAGTCTTTTTTTAACTAAAATACATAAACCTTAATTTTTTACATTTAAATTTACCTGTTCTCGTACAATTCACAGCAGGAACACTGCTTCAGGAATCACCATTGTTTTCAAACTCCAGAATGTTTGGCTTCTTTTATTTCAGTTATCTTTGATTCGTATAAAATATATTTAAGTAAGTTAAGAATTCTTTCCTTAGTTGAAAATACAAAAATCTTTCAGATTTCACTTTCTTTCTGGAATTTTTCGAAGAAATTTCAACGTTCAATTCTGCCTCTTCCTCTTTCCCTCCTCTAGTTATGGGACCACAACTGTCTTACCTTCAGCTAAACCTGAACTCATTTCTCACACTTTTGCCCTTAATTCTCTCTTTTCCATTAAACTTAATGCTAAGAAGGTGAATGGTCCTGATGGTATCCTTCCTGTGGTTTTCAAATCTCGTGCTTCCGAGCTTGAACTCTGCCTCGGTAAACTATTTCTATCATGCCTTTTAACTTTGACTTTTTCTTCTTGCTGGAAGTGTGTTCTTAAACTACTTGTGCCGATAATGAGGAATTCCTCTCTACACTTCTAACTATCGTACATGCATTTATTTACGTCAGTAATTTCTAATGTTTTTGAGTTTAGCTTTTTCCTAATCCGGAGATTTAGTCTTATATCATCTAATCTTATTTCTAATCAGCAGAATGACTTCCGTAAGAAGGTTTCTCAGCTGGTAATCTTCTTTCCATTTTCTCAGAATCCTCATCTTCTGCCCTTCGACGCATTGTGAGTCTTTTGCCAAAGAGAAAGCTTTCTTCAGAGTTTAACACAAGACTTTGATTTCTAAACTTTTCATTTTCGGAATCTATCCTTCTCTAAGTGCCCATAATCACTGATTTCCTTCCCGGTCGTTCTAAAGCAGCTGTTGTAGACGATCACTGCACTGCTCATCATTTAAAATAATCAATAATTGTATACTTGTATTCCTCACTCTTCTATCTTATTTCAAACTCTTTTTCTAATTTTCATTAATAACTCACTCTTTCACTTCATCACATGCAGGTGAGTTCACTCTTCATTACTCCTTTCACTTTGAAAGATATTTCAACCAAATCCAAATAGCACATGTTAGGAATGTGGCTCTCGAGAAGTTAGCCTCTGATTTTTCTCGAATTTGTAATTGGGGCTGAGAAGACATAGTTGTTATCAGTGCCTCATAAACTCATTTTCTCATATTTCTATCAGATATAATCTTCCCCAAAGTATAACATCTTCAAAAGCACATAACCAAAACCTTTGCTTGACCTCAATATTTTTTTTTTCTTGATCTTTCTTCAGAGTATCACATTATTTATCACAGTAAACAACTTTCTAAGAGGTTTTGTTTTCTGAGAAGCCCTCAAAATTTCTTCGCAAATGTTTGCTCTTTATAGGATTAATGCTTGCCGCTTCTGTATGGAGTATATGTTACATATTTGGAGTGGTTCAACTCACACAGTTCTTGAAAAGGCGGAGTTTAAAGCTTTTCGTTTAATCAACTCTTTCGTTCTAACTAATTCTCTCCAATTTCTTTTACTCTGTCAAAGTGTTGCGTCACTCTTTCTTTATACTATTGCTAATACAACAATGGTCCCAACTCTTCTATAGCACTCCATTCGCAAACCTTCTTCTTTGAGGATGATTTATCTCGCTATTCATATTCTCATTCATTTTCTGTCCAAATCTAGGTTCCCATACCTAACCACTATGCCCAATCTAACATGTTCTCCACTAGGTAAATTTAGACTTCACTTATTTGTCCCAAATTCCTTTGACTCTAACTCTTTAACTCTTTCAAATGTCATATCTGCCCTAAATATGGGGCTAAATTTTGATTTTACTTAACTCTGATGGAATTTCGTAGACCTCTTCTACCCTTTAATCACTATAGAGGAGACATAAAAGAGTATTGTGGATACAAAACCTCTAGCTTAATGTAGATACATATATCAGACTGAAAGGGGAAGTGGGGATGATGATGATGATGTGACTCACTCGTATTTCAGATGTCTGAGTGATTTATATTTTTGATGTACTTATGACTTGTGTTATTAATTTTCATTATTCTTAATAAGAATAATTTTCATCTTCGAATATCTTAGTTTCAGTAAATTCATTTAAAATTTATACAATCTCATAAGCCTCTTAATAATAATAATAATAATAATAATAATAATAATAATAATAATAATAATAATAATAATAATAATAATAATAATAATAATAAATAATAATAATAATTTAATTTTTTTTTTTTTTTTTTTTTTTTTTTTTTTTTTTTTTTTTTTTTTTTTTTTTTTTTTTTTTTTTAATAATAATAATAATAATAATAATAATAATAATAATAATATAATAATAATAATAATAATAATAATAATAATAATAATAATAATAATAATAATAATAATAATAATAATAATAATAATAATAATAATAATAATAATAATAATAATAATAATAATAATAATAATAATAATAATAATTGTAATTATAATAATAGATGGCAGGCGAGATTAAGCAGATGAAGAGTGAGTTATCAGTGGAGGAAGAAAAGAGTAGAGAAGAAAAAGTTTCTCTTCAGATGAATTTGGAGGCCACTGAGAAATCTCTGAGACAAATTCAATCTCAGTTGATGCTCGCCGAGAAGGTTTGTATTTGTTTTATTGCTTTTGTAGGTCGGAATATCAGCGTATTTTAATGCGAAGAGGATTTCTATTTACAATAGTACTGCATTCTATATTGTATATTATCAGCTTATTTTTATGCAGATGAGAATATGAGTAACACTCATTGCATCCGATTATTTTAACTAACTTAACCTAACCTAACCTAACCTAACCTTGATTTCCCATTTAAATTTTATGCGAATGCTTCAGCGGAAATTAATCACAAATCCCCTGACTTCAACTAAAAAGAATAATGGTCGACAAAAAGTGTCGGTAATTTGGGTCTAGTTTCATCGACTTCTCTAACGAAATCCGACAACCACTGTTTCCACTGCTAAATTCTTGTACTTCACTTACAGATATGACGAAAATGATTAGTTAATCTAAAATACTTGTTTTTGCATTATCATATTACTGTCGATTTTAATTTAAATATTGCACTCTAGCTTCCTTATATTGTATATAAATTTTAAAGAAGATTATTTTGTGAAATGTATTGTTTACATTCACCATATCCATCAAATATAGTTTTAAAAATTTAGAATAGTTCTTCTTGGTTTTTTTTATTCTAAGTGTAAGGTTCCTAATAATAAAGTTGGCTTGAAGCTTATAATGCTATTCAAAGGTTGTGCCTTTAGTCTTAAAGTAAATTTTTACGATCCCTTGAGCACCAAAATGAAAAATCAAACATCTCTTAAAAGTTGCTTCAACTTTTCTTATTCCCGTGAAATTTTATAAAGGATAAGTTAATTTGAACAAAGGTTTCAACCTATCTCTGAAGAAGAAATTTTTTCAAAAAAAAATTTTTTTTTTTTACTTTTCAAAAATTTAGGGATGCAACGTTAATAAACATTTCCGAGAAAGATAAAAAATTCTAATTGTATTAAGTAATAATTCTCATTCATTATTAATATATGTATTAATAATAATAATAATAATAATAATAATAATAATAATAATAATAATAATAATAATAATAATAATAATAATAATAATAATAATAATAATAATAATAATAATAATGATAAAATAATAATAATAAAATAGTAAAAATAATTATAATATTATTTTTATTATCATTATAAGTAGGCATTTCTATATTAGAACAAAGAGAAGTGTTGAAGATCAAGTAATATAATGACAATTTTAAAAGAACTTTTGTCACTCTTAATTATAAATTTTTTTTTTGGTTGAAGAGTTTAGTAGAACACTTTATATTTTTTTTTTAAATTTTAATTTATTGAATCAAATTTTTATTTGATTAAATCCATTTTTATTTATCTAGTTATTTATCATTTTTTTTATTCTCTCTCAGGAACTGGAGAAGAAATTTTCTCAAACGGGAGCTTTTCAAAACATGAAAAAGATGTTGGGTCAAAAAAATTCTCAATTGAAGCAACTCCGAATAAAACTCGAAAAATACGAACCTTTAGAAAACGACAAAATAGAGTGTGAAGAAGACTAAAAATTTGGACAAAGACGAGTTAAAAGACTCTAGGAGAGGAAGGTGACTTTCTCTTTAGCTTATCAAACTGAAATGCATCTTGTACTTGTTTAGAGAGAGAGTGCCTAATTCCTCAGAAAAATTCAATAACCTTTGATAGATATATGCAATACATACCATTCCTAAACTTGAGCTTTTAAGACTAGAGAATATAATGCAGTAGTTTAGAATAATATCAAAATATAGAGAACCTCTTCAGAATTATTCAAATTATTCTTTATTAGTCCAAAATACGGGTCTAAATATTATTTTTAGAAGAAAATTTACACGTCTCATGTTTCTATTCAAAATTCTAAATTCCTATTTTTCGAATTTTAATTTTCTCATTATGAAAAACACTCATTATGCTATATATATATATATATATATATATATATATATATATATATATATATATATATATATATATATATATATATATATATATATATATATATATATATATATATATATATATATATATATATATATATATATATATATATATATATATATATATATATATATATATATATATATATATATATATATATATATATATATATATATATATATATATATATATATATATATATATATATATATATATATATATATATATATATATATATATATATATATATATATATATATATTATATATATATATATATATATATATATATATATATATATATATATATATATATATATATATATATATATATATATATATATATATATATATATATATATATATATATATATATATATATATATATATATATATGTATATATATATTATATATATATATATATATATATATATATATATATATATATATATATATATATATATATATATATATATATATATATATATATATATATATATATATATATATATATATATATATATATATATATATATATATATACTTTGTTATATTTTGTTTTTAATAGTTTTGTTAATTTTAAAGTTAAAAGAAGAGTAATAATAGACTATAATTAAATTTGTTAAAAGTTAATTTTAACACGTTATTTAAAACCCAAATTTTGGAATTAAATGTTCCAAAAAGTTTTTGGAGAAATTTCGGTTTATTTTTTTTTATTTTTTATTTTTTGGGTGGGGGGGAATCCACTGATTTTAACAGTTTCTTTTTATTTATTTATTATTTTTTATGAAATTTCCTTTTTTAAGGAATAAGTAATTATTAAATGAAAATAATAGAAGATTAATTTGCTACAGTATTTATAAGTTTTGATATATCGGAATTCAAATGAATTTCAATATCGATATATCGATAATTTTTATTGTCAATATGAATAATCAAAAAATGCCTTCTATAAAATAAGATTTGGCTGAACTTAATAATAAAGAAAAGTAATTTTGAGTTTTATTAGAGAAAGGATGAATGAAAAATAAGTTTAATGAATTAAAAATGAATTAAAATGAATAAGAAGTGAATAAAAGTATGTATGAAAGGAATTAAACATTTTTAAGAAAAAACTAAATCACTATTTTAAGTCGTATTTTAATATTTAAATAGAGTTTTAATTTTATATTAAATTTGATCATTATAGCAATAAACAAATTATTTATTTTTAAAAATTTAACATTTACTTATTTATATATATATATATATATATATATATATATATATATATATATATATATATATATATATATATATATATATATATATATATATATATATATATATATATATATATATATATATATATATATATATATATATATATATATATATATATATATATATATATATATATATATATATATATATATATATATATATATATATATATATATATATATATATATATATATATATATATATATATATATATATATATATATTATCTACTGTGGCAGATAAACTTCAATTCCTTTTTATTTTTAATTGTGTTATTTAGGTATAAGTATTATTTTGAAAGAAAGAAGAAAGAGAGAGAGAGAGAGAGAGAGAGAGAGAGAGAGAGAGAGAGAGAGAGAGAGAGAGAGAGAGAGAATTAATTAATGTTATTTCTAGACTCTTAAAGCAAGGGAGCAATTGAGCAAGGAAGCCGAGTGCAAGATTATTGGAACCAGTCTGATTGCTACAAATATGAAAAAAAAGTTTTCTTTGGGCAAGGGAAAAAATACTTACAAGCGTTAGATGGAGCAAAATGAAAGAAAAATTTCTAATTGAGAACGATACAAGAGAGAGAGAGAGAGAGAGAGAGAGAGAGAGAGAGAGAGAGAGAGAGAGAGAGAGAGAGAGAGAGAGAGAGAGAGAGATGAGGAATGAAAATTCAAGCTACAGACTGCGTTGAGACAACTTAAATTGGCACAGGTGTGAAGGATGATTAGTGAGATCGTGATATAAAATGAATTTCCTATTATTATATTGACTGTGAATACTATAAATTAATTATCTTTAGAATTGATGATGATGTGGTGGAGATGTTAAAACATTTTGATTAATCCTTGTTTTAATGCCAATAAGTTGTAAGCATGAATGCCACATTTTCAATTATCTTTTGAAGAATTCTTAATTAATAAACTTATTGTTAACAAGCCAGTTTTAATTTCAAATCTAATCTTTCATATATATATATATATATATATATATATATATATATATATATATATATATATATATATATATATATATATATATATATATATATATATATATATATATATATATATATATATATATATATATATATATATATATATATATATATATATATATATATATATATATATATATATATATATATATATATATATATATATATATATATATATATATATATATATATATATATATATAATATATATAATATATCCATGTAAAAAGGAGCCATAAATTTTTAATTAATAATATATATTTTTTTAATTAATAAATATAGATATTGTTTATGTTTTATGATGTTCATTATTTTATAAATTTTTTATAAACATCAAAGTTTTCTTTATTAATTTTTCTTACTTTCATTTTTGGTTTTGAATGAAATATGTTAATTTTATGCAATTTCTATTTTCATTTTCATATTATTTTTTTTTTTTCATTTTATTTTAAAATATATTAAAATTTATTTTTAATTTTTTTACGTAGTTTTTTTTTTAATTAATTAAGATGGGTGAGTAAATCCCATTGTGGTTTCGAAGTTAGATTTACACTTAATTAAGGTATCATTAATCGACATTCGCGATTCACTCGTTCCAAATAGACAATTCTTGTTTTGAACTTGAGTATTGACCAACGAGGTCATGCTGAGCTCACGCCTCAAACCTGTTAGAAACAATGCATTAAAATTTCTTCCTCCCCAAAGCTTGAACTCCCTGTGAGCTGTCTCTGATAATACCGATAGTAGGAACCCTGCCAAACAAAATTATGGGATATTAAGAAACGGTCCTCAGACAAATTAAATAAATGTAGACTTTGGTTTGAATGAGGAAATAAAGTGAGATAATCATTCCTCCAATCGTAAATTACTCATTCAGTCTAACGTGTCTTTATCTATCGTTTTATAATCTCTTTCCTGAGAATGATATTTCAGAGAATGTCGCTTAGTTTCACCCTAATTGCGTAAAGCATAATCTCTTTTGTCATTGTCTAAGGAATTAGGAGAATATAGAGGCTTAAATCTCTTTTGAAATGAAAAAATTTTAAGGTACAAGTTCACTGTTATTTTTTAAGTTTATATTTAAAATGATACTTTGCGTCTAATATATTATTCTTTAGAATAAATAGAGATTTTCTGTTCAAAAAAGCTGTCAAGATCATACGTCCTTATCCTGGGTCTATCCACATCCTCCACCCTTTTCAGGGACAGTCTGAATAAACTCTTCAAGGAGGGAGGAGGGAGGAGGGAGTTTTTTTTTTCCTTTATCCACTGACAAAAGAACAAATCAAAATCAAAATATCTTTTGGGGAATTTCCAACTCTGTATTCAAAGGATATTTAAAACGTGATTTTTATCAAAATAAAATGGAATGCGAGTTTTTTTTTCATTATTTATTATTTTTTTTTGTAAGTAATCGTATATAAGTAATTTAAAGAAAGAAAATTCTAAAAGTCACATTTAAATATTGCGTAACATTTTCTTGGTGAGACTTTAAAAAAATAAAAATCACACTTGGTGTTATATTTATAACATTTAGAAATATTTAGAATGGATATATATATATATATATATATATATATATATATATATATATATATATATATATATATATATATATATATATATATATATATATATATATATATATATATATATATATATATATATATATATATATATATATATATATATATATATATATATATATATATATATATATATATATATATTATATATATATATATATATATATATATATATATATATATATATATATATATATATATATATATATATATATATATATATATATATATATATATATATATATATATATATATATTATATATATATATATATATATATATATATATATATATATATATATATATATATATATATATATATATATATATATTATATATATATATATATATATATATATATATATATATATATATATATATATATATATATATATATATATATATATATATATATATATATATATATATATATATATATATATATATATATATATATATATAATATATATATATATAATAATATATATATATATTATATTATATATATAT
>SEYY01019930.1:65000-66649 GCA_009176605.1 Armadillidium nasatum
ATATTCATCTTATCTATCTATCTATCTATCTATCTATCTATCTATCTATCTATCTATCTATCTATCTATCTATCTATCTATCTATCTATCTATCTATATATCTATCTATCTATCTATCTACTTACCCTTTTTTATTCGTTTTGGTGGGAAAAGGCCGTTGGCCTTTCAATTTACACCAGAGTTGAGAAGTTTTCTAGAACAAGAGCCAAATTAACAGCTGACATGCTCAAAAGAAGAAGTCAGTTATGTGTAAGATTATGTCGAGCAGAAAGATAAAGGGAACTGCGAATTTGAAGTATTTAAATCATGTCTTCTTTGCTCAATTTAGAAATTGAAGAAACATCAAAGATTAGTTTCTCCAAGACTTCTCTCCAAGAGCACTGCTGTTGGGTGCAATGTTTCTCAAAATGAAAAGTGTAATTATGGATGAAACAGTCCGCATAGGAGTGGATAGGGGTGAAATAATAGGGAGAAATTCATTAATGAAAAGTAGAATAAGAGTTGATGATAAGAAAGGTTTCTGATAAACATCACTGTTAATAAATTTAAAGGATGAACTGTGTGAGTCTACAACAGCTGCTTTAGAACGACTGGAAAGGAAATCAGAGAAAAGGATAGATGCCGAAAGAGAAAAAATATGGAAATCAATTGCTTTGTGTCACACTCTATCCAGGACCTTCGATAAGACTAGTGTGCAGTTGAGAAGATCGTTAATGAAAAGTAAGAATAAAGTTGGAGATAAAACGGAACCTTGAGGAACACCACAGTTGACAGAAAAAGAGGAAGAGGTCGCTCCATCTACAAGTGCCGAAATGGAACGATCTGAGAGAAAACTAGACAAGAGTAAGCAAATTGAATTAGGAAACCCAAAGGAAGGGAGCTTGGAGAGCAGCAACGCATTCCATATCCGGTCAAAAGCCTTGGATATGTCAAGCGCCACCACACAAGACTCCCTGAAGTCCCTAAGGGCAGAAGACCATAGATCAGTAAGATAGGAAAATATGTCACCAGTTGGCCTCGAGCGTCGAAAGCCATACTGGTGATCTGAGAGAAGAGAATGAGACTTCAAATGATTCAGGAAATGAGAGTGGAGAGTTTCAAAATTTTCAGACAGAGCACGAGTGATAGCTATATAGGTTGATAGTTAAAAGGGTCAGAGAGGCTACCTTTTTTCGGGATCGCCTGAACAAATGCACACTTCCAGCATTGAGGAAAAGTATTAGTATTAAGGTATAGAGAATAGAGCTGAACTAGGACAGGCGCTAACTCGGAAGCACATTCCCTCAAACACGAGGGAAATGGCATCCGGGCCACTGGCCTTCTTGACGTTCATAGATTTCAGGATCCCATGAACCCGATCATGAGTAATTATAGGTAGAGATATGGGACACCTGAAAGAAGGAGTAGGAGGAGGATACATAATCGAGCAGGTGGAATTAGATGAAAAAGGAGCCGAAGAATTATCTTTTCAGAGGGATATTAGCTACAAACATCAGAGCGAATAAGAGGAGAAAGAAGATTTACAGAAGTATTACAGATATTTTGGCAGAGGCCAGAAATTTTTATCAGTAAGAAAACCATGGAAGTCAGCGAACTTCCTATTTATTAAAGTACGCTTAGTCAGCCGAAGAATATCCATGCAACGATTC